>OY757909.1:38832385-39067385 GCA_963585895.1 Sepioteuthis lessoniana
TTATTGTAAGTGTGGGAAATTTAAACTTTTGCCGTTAATTCTGGCAAATCATGCACTCTTGCTTGTAATCATTAATAATTATATAAATCTCTCAACAAAAACCCATTTTTTCTTATGCAACACAAAAATATTTTCGTTCAAACCTCACTCTTTGTATCATAAATCTATATACCGATTTGGTAGCTCTTCATCGAATCAAAACGGATATCATTAACTATTATGCGTTACCAAACTCTACAGCATTTGAGGTTTATCAGCAAAAATGTAATTACAACACCTCTCAAACCAAAAATAATATTGCATAAATATATCTTAAGACTGTATTTACTTTTGAACTATTCCTTATTCGTACTTTTGGTGACAGGTTTTCAATACCTTAAAGGTTTGCAATAAATAATACCAAATTATATAAGTAAATAAGATGGGCGACTGTCGTCGAAGGCGATGCAAAGGCTCCCTTTTCAATAGCTACTACACCGAGGAGTTATCGAAGGGTGCTACTCATTTCCCTGGATTGCCCCTTTTACCCATGATTCGTACCTTATAATGCTCGTGCATTAAGCAAGGAGTCTTCAAGTACATTTTTTTAAGTCTTTGTTATGACTCGATCTGGGTGGAACCCCCAGTCTCGTGGACCATTAGCGAACTCTCGAACCATTATGCCAATGGATCGGTTTATATAACCTTCCATAAGAAGTGATAAAAATCCTGCAAATCTAATTTATCTTATTTAGTAAAATTAAGCTTTTATTTAACTAGATTTTTTTATGATGTTCTTATTATTGGGCAATGCTGTAACTCGTTATATTCTTAACATCTTTTCACTAATATTTAATCAACAGTTTTATCAGCGGCTTTTGACTACAACTACAAACATAAGAGAGTAGGCAAAAAAACAGTAAAGGGCATCCATCCTCGTTAAAATATCGCAGTAAAATGAGACATACTTAAATGCAAGATGAAACACAAATATAACAGAAATTAGAAAAGACAGAATGCAAAAATAATTAAAAAAAAACAAAAACAGACTGCTGTTTCATATGAATGAAAGTGAGAAGAAAAAAAAATACACCTTAATTGAAAAAAAATGTTTAGAAATAGTTAGAATTATTCTTGAAAGAGGTTTAAAAAAAAACTAGCATTTGCATAAAAGACACTCAGATAATAAAGACGAAAACGACACATAACAAGCTTAAAAATATATCATGATAAATTTAAAGGTACGTACGCATGCGCGTATGTTTAGAGACCGGCGTATGCGTGTATATATATATATATATATATATATATATATATATATATATATATATATATATATTATATATATATATATATATATATATATATATATATATATATACGCATGCGTACGTACCTTTGAATTTACTATGATAATATATATATATATATATATATATATATATATACCATGATAAATGTATATATATATATATATATATATAATATATGTGTGTGTGTGTGTGTGTGTGTGTGTGTGTGTGTGTGTGTGTGTGTGTGTGTGTGTGTGTGTGTGTGTTAATTTGCTGGATAAGGAATTTGAAAAAAAAATAGGTCAAATTATGATAAACACGTAGGATGATTTTTTTAGTGGGGAAAAGGGATTCAAAGATCTGCATGAATAAAAAAAATTATTAAACATTCACATCAAAGGTAAACATGATAAAATATCAAAGTCATAAATGACATAACAAAGAATAAACATGATTCTTGTGATTCGGCATGAAAAAAAAAAAGCGTTCAAGTAAAATTTCTGATAACTTGAAAATGGAGAAGGTAGATCCGATCTTAGAAGATAGATTAAGACAAGCGAAATAAAACAGAGCCAGTTAAGTGGGAAACTAGAGCGTTCCCCGTATGTTTTCGTGTGCATAAAACAATACAATGGCAGGCGGAAAAGAACACGTCACCGGTATATGGATGGGATTGAATAATTTCTTGTATTCAAGAAGTGACAAGCAGCAGAAGAGTGTTTGGTAACAATAGAAGATATGTCAATGTGTAATAGCTCATTTAATCTCAGTTACACAAGAAAAGAAAGGGTTGCTTTGAAAGTTAAATCAGAATAAAGTTTGGCATCATTCTTTTTACTTTTTTCTGTTTTTCTTTTTCGTTTTCTTTTTTCTTTTTTCTTTTTATTTTCGGCGATGTACAGGAATAAGAAAAGCCGGTTGATACGCTAAGAAGGAATTTTAAAGATAAAAATAAAAAATGAATAGATGAGAGGACAGATAAAATTGATAGAATAAAAAGAAAAGATGTTTTAAATAAAGTCTGGTGAAGTGAGCATAAATAGGTCTTCGATGATACAACAAAGGGGAAGGAGCAACATTTGGGGATGATAATGAAGAATAAAAAAGTTAAAGATGGTGGTGATGATATTGTAGAAGAAGAAGGAGGAGGAGGAGGAGGAGGCAATAACATCAAAGAAGAAGCAATGAAGAAGATGAAAAAGAGGAATTACAATTAATTGATGATGAGGATAACTAAGATGATGAAATCTTGATAATGGCGAGAAAATCTACAAGAATGAAGAGGAAGAAGCACAAATTGATGATGAGGAAGATAAGGATAATGAAATGACGAAAGGGATAAACTGCCGTAGAGGTTTAGAATGAAGAACAAAAAATCTAAAAGTAACAATGACATTAGATTAAAAAAAAGAAGATGAGGAGGAGGAAGAGGAGAAGGAGGAAACTACTGTTGAGGATGTGGAAGAACAAAAAGATCGAATAGAAGAAGAAGAAGAAGAAGAAGAAGAAGAAGAAGAAGAAGAAGAAGAAGAAGAAGAAGAAGAAAGAAGAAGATTCGAGGATGGAGGAGAAAAAATTACAGTTAACGACGGTATTTTCTACTTTCAAAAATGAAAATGAGAATAAAACGAAAAGATGAAAAACGAAAAGAACGAAATTATGTAGTTGATGATGACGATGATGATGATGACAGTGACAACACAATTATGTTGTTGATGATGATGGTGATAACGAGAACGGCGAAGATGGTATAGAGATGCCAAATTTGGTAACAATAAAAACAATGCAAGAGAAGAGCAGAGTATAAATAGCGGGAAATGTATTGAAACCTATTAATAGCGCAGGTTAAACGAAATAATCAAAATGAACGTATTGCAGCGAAAACAAAAAAATGGCTGAAAACTAATGAAATAAAAATTGTTCAACTATGCATCTTTAAAAAAAAAAGGTGAGTTTGAAGAAGATGTCATTGAAGATAAGGAACAAACAGAGATGCAGTTAGCGTAAGAAAATAATTCGATACGGCAAAGATACAAAACGAAAAGAGGAAGCTTTATTTTATTAATTTATTTTTATTTGAGTATAGACAAGATATCATCGGTAGGAGAAACAGGTGACAAAAATGGAAATGGAAAATCTAAATAAAACTTATTACAAAAAAAAACAACAATTGTGAAGAATGATTATAAAATGAACTGAGGTTGTTGTTTTGTTTTTTGAATGTACAGAATAGATTAAAGTCAGAATGTAATAGTAAGAAGGGCAGAAAAAAAAAAGCTGATAACGGACGAAGTCAAGCACATGCCATTTATGATAAGGATGTACTCGATAACCGATTGCTACCATTTAATGAAAAACTTTGAAGGTTTGCATAACCCAGAAAAGGCGACCAGCTAATGAATAGAACTTTAGGTGAACATATGCAAAGAAATTAACCAGCAATATTTTCAATATTTCTGTTCAATTACCTCGGATATTTATAAAACGTAATAATTACTATAAAAAGGCACTCATTTATTTATCGATTTAAACATTGTTATTTTGGAGTGTAAGTCCAATCATCATCATCATCATCATTATCATCATTATGTCACAGATCTCATTGACTGTCTCTCGCCACTCGTCTCTATCGTCCATCGCTCCCGAGAGGTCTTCAAGGCTACATCCTGTATCGACACAGAGCTGTTATCAATAGGTTCTAGCTGGTCGTCCAAACTTTGCCCGTCCATGTGCAGGGGTCCACAGGAGTACATCGCTTATGAGTTCGTCCTTACTTCTCCAACTGTGTCCTGCATGTCTGGTTCGTCTAATTTGGATAGTTTTCGTAATGGGTGATAGGTTGCCGTACAGCTGCTGTTTTGAAGGGTGTTGCCTCCAGGACTCGTTCAATCTGGCATGCATAATTCTTGTGTAATTGCCGTCAAGCTTTATCTCCATACCTTTAGTTAGTAGTGTATCCATACAGCAGTATCGACACGGCCGCTGCTGGGAAAAAATGCGTTTTATTTTATCGGGAAACGGGATTTGGAATTAAATAACCAGGAAAAGTTCATAAAACATAACCAACCATGGTCTTAATTACTGATGTAGATACACAGTTATTTTTAAATAGGAAACAATGGTTGTACTTAGAGTTTAGATTTTCTTAATGCTTGCTTTCGTAATGACTGCAAACGATAGAAATTAGCTCTATAGTTGAACTACATTAATTGTACGATCACGATATGGAACTGTCAGGAAATTATTCGTGCGTATCACAGAGACTAAATAAATACACTACTTCAGTGGTTGCCCAGTCGATTGGGACTGTAGAATACACCAAATACTTCTCTGTAGAAGTGTAAGACCCCAACTCCAACAAATGTCCAGTATGTGACACTAAGCAATCTGATGGTGAGGTTCTAATAATGGAGAATGCGGAGTACCCCTCCAATGCCATCGCTCCCAGGTCGACTCTGGCCTGGAGTGGTAGCACCGGATAGGGTCCTATCTATGGGTCAAATAAACTTAACAGCGCACTTATGCTAAGCTGAATTACTTGAAATAGAACTGTTTGGATATTTAAATTGCGTACTCACGCTCAACAGAATTGCTCGAAATAGAACTGTTTTGACAAGTAAACTGCGTACTAACGCTAAACTGAATTGTTTGAATTAGAACTGTTTGACTAAACTGAATAGTTTGAAATAGAAATATTTTTGAAAATTCAACTGAATGCTAAACTGAATTGTTTGAATTAGAACGGTTCATATGTATAAAGATGGATTTGGCATTAAGGTTGATATGTTATAAAACCCAAACAAACAAAAAAACATACCCCAGAGGTTACTTTTGATAAATAAAAATGCCATCGATGGAGTAATCTCTTTCTTTCTTGTTTTTTCATTCATCTTCTTGAATCTACAATAACTAAAGGATCGCTCTACGTTTAGCTTTTCTACAAGAGGACCATACATCAAATAAAAGTCTGGTAACTTTTATATGTGATTTAAAAATGATAAATTTAATAGATTATTTTCATGATAAATTATCAGATCGTTTCGCTTAAAAGGTTAAAAAGAAATAAACTATACGAGAAAGAACATACGTTTTATCTCTTTATTATTTCTATTTGACTGGAAAAATACTGATAACATATATCTGAGGCTGACGACCCATCCACCCCGGAAAATGAATGGAATTATTTGATATTTCCGGCCTAATAGGTTCAACAGAAAAAAAATTCGAATCTCTTTTCTGCAGATTATTTATTTTTATTATTGAGTTGCTGATAGATAGATAGATTGATAGATAGATAGATAGATTCAGGCATATATATATATATATATATATATATATATATAGAGAGAGAGAGAGAGAGAGAGAGAGAGAGAGAGAGAGAGAGAGTTTTTTTATCTAATTGATCTGATGAAGTCCTGTTAATTTTTTTTCGTGTTTTTGAAAATTTCAAAAATGCGTAACAGGATGGAAATAAATTTATAAACCCATTTGTGATTGGTTTCGTTGTTTTTTTCTTAATGAAATTATCGCTCTGTATAATTGGTACATTGAGCTCTTTACCAGGAAGATATAAATATTCATTCACGAATAATTTCTTGTCCTGATGGAATTACTCCTAACTCCGGTTTAACTGGACTAAGTATTCTCTCTCTCTCTCTCTCTCTCTCTATATATATATATATATATATATATATATACATACATGGAAATGAACAGGCTGGGATAGATAGATAGATAGATAGATAGATAGATAGATAGATAGATAGATAGATAGATAGATGAGTCATTGTCAATACTCGATACATATTGATCATCAGTGTTTGGGAAAACTCAGAATCAGAAAAGCTCATTCTATCAAACTAGTTTGATGTAACTTTTTTGTCTCTTAAACAAGAACTTTATATAAATGATAAGATTTGAGGACATGGAGGACACGAAAAGAAATACAAGTTGACACCAATCAGGCCAAGTTGTTCAGGGGCAAAAATTTGTTGGAATAAGTGTATTGAATGCTAAGGAGACTATTCTGTATTTAAACAAAGAATATCTTGATGTTTTGTTGGTCGGTTGATTTTATGGCATGTCAACCTTTGTTTGGTTATTTCTTCTTATAGTCATTTTAACATTTAGAGTTTCCAATTATAGACGGTACAAAAAAGTCTTTTTGCAATCATTTCAAAACTTCAGGGATGCAATGTTCAAAGAATTGATTAATCAATTTGTTATCAACTACGGTTTCGAAAACAATCAGATTAACTTTAAAATCTATTCGATTCATAAACAAGGCTTTAATTAGTCAGAGTGGGTCTGGAAGTGATGTAACGAACGTTTGACTTAACACATTCCAAAACTCCATTCCTGAATCCTTGCCACTGGATGAAGTTTAATGTCATACAGAGGAAGAACTTTTGTTTTTGTTTTTCTTTGATTGTTTTTTATATTTTTGGGCGGGGGGGGGCGGTCTTGATCGATCGGTAGGAGATGCTGTTCGCTTATTCTAGGTTCCGCTGATGTGATTTATATGACATCCCATCGTCTCAGAATATGGCACAAAGTCGTTTTATGGAGGGGGCTGCACACGAATCGTGACTCATGTGCAGCAGGTGCAAAAATACTTGAACCCATCGGCATTTATCCTAATGGGGCGCCTCAGGTACCAAGCAATAAACTTAGTCTCACAAGTTGGTAAAGATTCGGGAGGACAGCGCCCGAGGCCAAGGTGTCATTGTTAGAAATTAACCGCCCGGCACGAATACCAGGTAGTGGCCCGAAAGGGCGTGGTCCACCGACAGGCAAAGGTAACTGGACACCTGTTTAAATAACCTAAGTGTAATAAAGACGTTTAATAATTTTACGTCAGTTAAAAAACATATTCTTTGTATAGGCTGATAAACAATAAATCATATATCAATATTTGTTTGTCTCTTCTCTTATAGTCTTTCATTTTTTAACTCTTTACTCTCTTTTTTCTAAGTGTCTTATTTTTCATTTGTGTCGGAGTTTGTTCTCCGTTGACTGATAAATGTCTGCGAAAAGCCGTTGTTAATATGAAGAGGATGGGGAGGACAAGTATGAGAAGGAGAGTAGAGAGAGATATCAGACAACCAAACTGATTTAGCAGCATCGTGTAACGAGGGTATGTAATCAGAGTATCGTAAATGCTTGATTTAATAACGACACGAATGCGATACTATTTTGTAAGAAATGCGAATCAATTTAGAAAGCTATTGTTTCATCCATATTTTATTATATCAATATGACGTGCCAATTCTCTTGCGACAAAGACGACAGCGACATCCAACTTGGTATAAACGCAGTATAAATTTATAAACTTTCAACAGTGGTCTATTCTTTACCTTTCAATTCTATTACATTCGCTGGAACAAGAATACACTTATGGCTTCCAAAATAAAAGTACTATTTGACTGTCTTGTGTCAAATGTTTATTTCAATTAATCAAGCAATAAGGAATTTTCCTACAAGGAATTTTACAACTAGTTATTATTTGAGGATTTAAGTTGTTTTTTTTAGGCGAAGCATCATCAGTTATTATTCTTATACTATCAATTTTAGTAATTTACTAAGCCTTTTGCTTAGATGTGGCACAAGGCTATATGAGACTCGAACTCACTCGTGAAGGTTTACAAGTCCAGCTTGCTAATTATTATACCACCTTAGGTGCCCTCCAACCTCGTGTCATTGACCTTGTGTCAAGTCCCGTCTGGTGGGAGGCAACGACAAATATCTATACTATCAATTTTAGTTCCTTTTCACAGCAACTTTTCCTGGACAAACCAATTACCCAGTCAGCTGGGGCTGTAAAATACACTGACTGCACCTCTGCAGAGGGGTAAGACCCACCCTAACGAGTGTCCTGGATATGACACTAAACAATCTGATGGTGAGGTTCCAGCAGTGCTGGAGCTTTGGGGAATGCGGAGTACCCATTCATTGTCATCGCTCCCAGGTCCACTCTGGCCCGGAGTAGTAGCACCTGATAGGGCCCTATCTATGGGTTAAATAGAACTAACAGCATACTTATGCTAAAATGAATTGAGTAAACTGAATAGCTTGAAATAGAAACGTTTTTGACAATTAAACCGTACTTACACTTCAACTGCGTGCTTATGTTTAACTGAATTATTTCAAATAGAACTGTTTTTCGACATTAAAACTGTATTTACACTTAACTGAATTATTACATATAACTGCTTGAATAGTTTGAAATGGTAATGTTTTTGACAATTAAACTGTGTACTTATGCTAAACTGAACTGTTTTCAATAGAACAGATTATTTACATAAAAATGGATTTGGTGTTAAATAACCTACAAAGGTTGATATGCCATAAAACCTAACCAACCAACTAAACTGAATAGCTTGAAATAGAAATGTTTTCCACAATACACCTGTAGTTACATTTGAACTGCGTGCTTATGCTAAACTGAATTGTTTGAAATTGCACTGTTTTTGACATTGAAACTGTACTTTCACTAAACTGAATTGTCATATATAACTGCTTGAATAGTTTGAAATAGAAATGTTTTTGACAATTAAACTGTGTACTCGTGCTAAACTGAATTGTTTGAAATAGAACTGATTATTTACATGAAAATGGATTTGGCGTTAAATAACCTACAAAGGTTGATATGCCATAAAACCCAACCAACCTGGACAAACCAAAATATGCATGTGCTATTGTTGTTGTATGATTTAATTGTAAGCAATTATATGGTTTTAATCATCATGTGTAATTATCGCTTGAAGTTACTATTCTTAATACAAATAATTTTCTCGCAATTACCAGGTTTCAAACATCTATCACTATTTAATATTAATGACCATCTGTTTGAATAATTATGTGGTTTCTCGCATTCCTGTCGAATATCAAAAGAGGCAGGATATAACACAAGGTTACATTTTAAGTGGAGTAAAGCTGGTTTTTAATTTAAACTTCTCTTGAGCCAGTTTCTGTACCAAGGCTAAAAAACCTAGTCTATCTTATTATTTACCAATAACCGGGATGATAGGAGAACAGGTGAATCCATGCTTTTCCAAAGAGTATTAGTGCGAGGTAAATCGCAAACAGCCTCGTTCAGGATTTGAACTCAGATCGGTGATACCATTTGAAATGACGATAATCGTCTCGTTAAGTGTGCCTCTTCCAATCTAATGCTTATAATTTTCAACAGTATGGGGTCTTATATTTATTAAATAGGTTTATTTGAGTCATTTATATCTAAGTGATTTTGAAAAAATGAAAAAAAATCTTGAAAAAATATTTTTTATTTTTGACAAAAGGGACAAAGTAAGATAAAGGATTCATTTTCTCTTTATAAAACTAAAATGAAAAACGTCTGGTGATAGAAAAAAAGAAAAAGAAAACTAGAAACTTTCGTTAATCAACAGGTCCTCAAAATAAGTGTGGATTTATTAATGTTAGTGATATTTTAGATATGAAGGAGCTGACAGGTAATTAAGTATCTGATGATTAAAAGGTAATTTGGCACTAATCTCAAAATTGAAATAGAATTTATTTGGTTCCTTCCGCAAAGTATTAGGCGATTGATGAAAAAATAGTGCTCTCCATTTTCACCATCCTTTTTCTTTTTAATCTTTGTCCATTTTTTTATGTCGATGAGGTTGGTGCAAAAGTATCCATCATTTTCTTGTTTAATTAGTTGGTTTTATGGCAAGTCAATCCTTGTTGGTTTTTATGAATTGATTTTAACGGCATGTAAACCCTTCTACTGTTATTTTTTGTTACGAGTTTTGGAAATAAAGTTTATTTTACATCAGTATTTACATTTGTTGTATAATTTCTTAAGAGATTTTTTTTCTTTCTTTTTCACAGAGTTCTATCGAATACTTATAATTTTAAAACAGATCAATTTGAACCATAAATGGAACCCTGATAGGTACTACCAATCCAGGTCAGAGTAGACCTGGGAGTAATGATAGTGAAAGTGTTCTGTACACAATCAGGTGCTTTTTTTTTAACCCAGAACACGGAACTCTTGTTGGATTTTATGATAACCTTTTTCAAGTGATTTTATATTTTTAAGTAAACTTGTTCGTTAATAAATGATTTCTAGACAATTGTATCTTCAATTAACTATTATGAATATAAATAATTTGTACAGAATTATATAGTTTTAAGTATTCCAGTCTAATACTAAAAATTTGCACAGAATTATATGGCTTCAAGCAATCCTTTCTAATTCCAATAATCTACTCAGAACAGTATGGCTTAAAGTATTCCTATCTAATACTTATGATTTGCAACTATTTATATTGTTACACTGTTATATTTTGACCTTTTGACCCGGCCAAGAATGCCATTCCAAGGTGATGCACCGGAAGGAAGTGACACATTCTAATGGCAGTTATGAGAGGAAATCGCGTGGTCGGAAATTGGCTGATGAAATGGGACGAGGTAAAAACACACATTCAATTTTTCCTAAGCCACCCTAATCAAACTCATACACTGCAAAAAATCCCGAAGATTACTAGAATCTGCAGTCATTTCCAAAACAAACCATATAAGACAACATCTACGTTTTTACCAAATCTTGCCATACCTGGCGAACAACATGCTACACGAAAACAAAATCAAAATAGAAAATGGATAGAAAAAACAACATTTTTTCACCCTGTGCCACCATACTTTTTAGAATCCTTTCTTTTTCCTTATCACTAGCCCTTTCTCACCACTATTACCACTGAGACACCACAATATAGACAAATTTCTGCGACATCACATTATAGTTCATATTTCCCACGAAACAAAATATGCCGAAACCCCTTTCAAGCAAACCCTTCCCTACTCTCTAAGATCTATCTGCACTTTCAAAAAAAAATCTTTAAATCCCTCCCAATTTTTCTGCTACAACTATACCATCTCCATCATATTATCATTTCTCCTCACATGTTTTTAAATAGAAAAACTCCGAAAACAGTTTCTGTCTGAAGAAGTTCGAGATGAAATAAAGCCAAACTAAATATCACCCATCTAATTTTGTGTTACTAGTCTAATTTATCCAAACTTTCCACATATTTCTATCATACTGTCAGATTGACTACAAATTTATCTTTTCAATATACTTAGTTACAATACCAAAGTTTTAAGAAACAATGTATTTTTAAAGTTAATGAATATAACTAAAACAAGTTAACCCTTCTTATACGCTTGTAGGTTTCTTGGGCATGAAAATAAACAGCATTCGGTAGTGAGCCTCCAGTTGTAGAACGCTGGAAAGTGTGGTGTCAACTCTTCGTTGCCATTAATCCAAGGAGTACTCTGACTGTAAGAGTGCCCTTTGAGTTCATATCAATGTGTGAAATAGATCTGTTTGAGGATTATTTTAGTTTCGATTTCTTTTAACGGCATATCAACCTTCGATGGTTATTTAATGTCAAAGCTATTCTTCGAGAAAAAACTGGAGTACTATTCAACCCATAACTAGGAGAATAAGGGGGTTCATACCTTTCCCCAAGTATATTACCCAGTCGGCAGGGGCTGTTGAATACACTGACTGCACCTCTGCAGAGGGGTAAGACACACCCACCAATGAGTGTCCTAGATATGACACTAAACAATCTGATGAATTTGGGGAATACGGAGTACCCCTTCATTGCCATTGCTCCTTGGATCCACTCTGGCCCGGCGTGGTAATACATGATAAGGCCCTATCCATGGGTTAAATAGAACTAACGGTTAAATACAACCAACGGCTAAACGGAACTGTTTGACTAAACTGAATATCTTGTAATAGAACTGTTTTTGACAATTAAACCGTATTCAAATTTAAACTGCGTGCTTATGCTAAACTGAATTATTTGAAATAGAGTTGTTTTTGACATTGAAACTGTATTTACACTAAACTGAATTATTTAACATAGAACTGTTTTGACATTTAACTGTGCGTAAACAAAATCTGTATTTATACTAAACTGAATTAGCTGAATTAGAATAGTTTGACTAAACTGAATAGTTTGAAATAGAAACATTTTTGACAATTAAACTGAGAACTCATGCTAAACTGAATTGTTTGAAATAGAACTGATTATTTACATGAAAATGGATTCGGTGTTAAATAACCTGCAAAGGTTTATATGCCATAAAACCCAACCAACCAACCATCCGGTTAGATAATGAGCCTCATGACTTAAATAATGGAAGGTTAAAATTACTGATATCATCATCATCATTATCAGCCAGGAATTTCCTGAGTCTCTCTCACAATCCGTCCCTATCGACCATCACACTTGGTTCTAGACGGCACGCAGTGTCTTCACAGAGCTAATGAATATAAGTTTTAGCTGATCGGCCAATACTGGTGTTTCCATTTGTAGGAATCCATAAGATAACATCGCTAATGGGTTTGTTATTACTTCTAGATGAGTGGCCAACATGTGTTGCTTGTTTTACTTGGATGTTTTATGAGATAGGAGGCAAGTGGCCCTACAGCTACTGTTTTGCAGAGTGCTACTTTCAAGATTTGTTTGACGTTTGTGTTGTTTTTATCAGGCTTTTTCTTCAAGCGTATGGGTAAAGTTCAAATTGTGCAACCATACAATAGTATGGACACGGTTACAGCTTGGAAGAATTCTCTTTCCATATCGTCGATAACAGTCAATGCTTTAACTATGCGTATTTTGACATTGCTTTCATTGAATGAGATGATGCAACGATATATGCAGTATTTATTGAAAAAATACATAAATATATTCATTCAGTCTAATGTTTGTATGTATAACAAGTTGGATTTATAAAACAAATATATAAAAAATTCCATTCTGTTATATAGTGGCTGTCTCCCATAATTACTATAGTGTATATCATATGTGAGCAACAGCAAAGATCGATCACGTGACGATCTTTGAAAAAAGTCAGTCACTTAGTTACCGGAAGAGCGACAAGTCACTATCCTAAATTTCAAGGCTAAGCCAAACTTTAACCTCCACCATTAGGAGTGGGGAAGATTAAGATTTATAAAAGGATAAATCTTTCCTTGATCGAGTGAACAAAAAACCATTTCAAATATTCCTTTTTTATGATTGGTTGATTAGTTTGTTTGGGTTTTATGGCATATGAACCTTTAAAGGTTATTTTATGCCAAATCCATTTTTATTCAAATAATCAATTCTATTTCAAACAATTCAGTTTAGCATGAGTAATTGTTTGATTGTCAAAAACATTTCTATTTCAAGCTATTCAGTTTAGTCAAACAGTTCTAATTCAAACAATTCAGTTTAGTATAAGTATAGTTTTTGCTTACAAACAGTTAAATCTCAAAACTTCTATTTTAAACAATTCAGTTTAGCATAAGTACGCAGTTTAGTTCTATTTGACCCATACATAGGGCCGGATCAGGTGCTACCATTCCGGGCCAGAGTCGACCAGGGAGCGATGGCAATGAAAGGGTATTCCGCATTCCCCAAAGCTCCACCATCACTGGAACCTCACCATTAGATCGTTCAGTGTCATATCCAGGACACTCATTGGAGGTGGGGGAGCCTTACCCTTCTGCTGTGTGCAGTCGGTGTATTCAACCGGGTATTATGCAGAGTTAAATGTAAAACGGTTTTATTTTAGATAATTTAGTCTAGCATAAGTACGCTGTTTAGATATCAAAGCAGTTCTATTTTAAACAATTCAGTTTAGCATAAATTCGCAGTTTAAATGCAACAACAGTAAACTCTCGAAACCTCGGTTAAGTACTATTTGACGCATACATAGGACCCTATCAGGTGCCACCACTTCGGGCGAGAGTGTATTGTTGGTTGGTTGTATGGGTTTTATGGTATATCAACCTTTGTAGGTTATTTGATGCCAAATCCATTTTTATACAAATAATCAGTTCTATTTCAAACAATACAGTTTAGCATGAGTAAACATCGTTATTGTTAAAACATTTCTATTTCAAACTATTCAGTTCATTCAAACAGTTCTAATTCAGCTAATTCACTTTAATATAAGTATAGATTTTATTTTCACATAGTCAAATGTCAAAACCCACCAAGGACTTAGACTAGCCCTTGGAGCATATAGCACTTCTCCTATTGAAAGCCTATACATAGAAGCAGATGAACCACCTCTTACACTAAAATGTGAAAAACTGGCTCTCCAATATTCTACAAAGCTGAAATCTTGCCCATCCAACCCAGCTTATGAATGTACCTTCAACCCGAAGTACAAGTAACATTTTGAAAGAAAAAAACAATAAAACCTTTAGGCCTTCGGATGAAGTCGACCCTACAAGAATAAAAAATACCACAAAATAATATACATGAAAGCACTTTTCCACAAACACCACCCTAGATCATTAAAACTCCCAAAATGATTCTCGAACTGAATGAACATTCCAAAACTAAAACCCACCCCAGCACTTATCTTGAGAAATTTCACAATATTCTCCAACACCACCCCGACCACCTCTATGCCTTTACGGATGGATCCAAGGACAATGGTAGGGCAGCGTGCGCAGCTGTTTTGAACAAAATAGTTCTTAAGAAAGCTCTTCCAACGGAAAGCTCTATCTTCACAGCAGAAGCCCGTGCAATAGACCTAGCTCTCAACATCACCTCGAAGAGTAAGCCTAAGAAATTTATATTATTTTCAGACTCACTCTCTGTCTTGCTATCATTAAGAAATAAAAAATTTCAGAACCCGCTCATCATCAAACTGTTGAGTAGATTAGATTCAATGTCAAATAGAAAAGAAATAATTATATGCTGGACCCCAAGCCACATTGGAGTGAGAGGGAATGAAAGAGCAGACTCGGCAGCCAAATCGGCCATAGATCTGACGCCCTATATATCCAGGACCTGAAACCAACAATTAATAAATTCCTCCCACAAAATGGCAACAAAAATGGATCAATAACATCCACAATAAACACTTCCAAATTCAGCCAACCTAGGGAAAGTGGAGACCAGCATCGAGAAAATTAAGAAGAGAACAAGGTGTTATATCCCGATTGCGAATTGGTCATACAAAGCTTACTCACTCTTTCATTTTGAAACAGGAACCACAACCGCAGTGTTTGACCTGCCAGACAACTTGCACGGTTAAACACATTCTTATAGAATTCAGAGCTTTCGCTGTTATCAAAAAGCGATTTTCAAATTAATTAGCTTAACCGATGTGTTCGAGAATGTCCAAATAGATGACATACTTCTTGAGAGAGGCAGAGTTTTACCAAAAAATATGACAAAACTGGTTAATCTTGTGCAAACAAATGAAATTCTGCTAACAGAAAATTTTACCTAAGTATTCGTTTTGAAATCCTTGGTTGAATATGTATGTATATACAAACAGAATTTGGCGTTAAATAGCCTACAAAGGTTGATATGCCATAAAACCCCAAACAACCAATCAAACCAGATGTCAAAACAATTCTATGTGAAACAATCCAGTTTAGTGTAAGTACAGTTTCAATGTCAAAAACAGACTTGTATCATCAGCAATTAAGATGAACACAATTTCTTTTGTAACCACACGTCTTCTATGGGCAACTTATCTCAACATCATCACTTCATCTTGTCTTTGTCCCTTTGTCTTATATTTCTGGAAGGCGCCTACGATACTTTATATTCTAATACAGCCTCTTCTCACATCTAAGCAAAAAGCTTAGTAAATTACAACAATACAACATATTCTCTTTGATAATAAGCAGATTTTTAAACGAACTACAGCAAGTTTCATTCACTAGTCTGGTTATATCTATATCTATAATCTTTTAAATTATTTCATGAAACTTATATTCCCAGTACACTTCGACTTTCTTAAAATGTGGGCTAGCTCAAAGGAACTCAGCAATTATATCTAGTACATAAACAAACCATATAAAAAAATCTCTTCTTTTTTTTCTAGAATCTCAAATTTCCGCTTTAAAAACATCTACTTTCCTCTGTAATAGCATTAACTATTGCTGTTAATATGTCAGTTTCTGTGTTTTGTTTTCATTACTACAACAATCTCTTGGTTCATTATCCTCGGAGATCAAAAGTGTCATAATTAATTGTGCCTTTTTGAGTCTTATATTTTAATGGTGTATCTTCAGAATTAAACTAAAATAAAAAGAAAAGAAATAAAAGCTTGAAAATCTCTACAAAGAAATGTACACTGACAATAATTTTGCGGTTGGAGAAAAACCTCGAGCATTTAATCATCAAAAGGATTATTCCCTCTAAAACTTCATGAAAATCCGATAATTAATTGATTTTAAGAGATTTAAAAAAGGGCTCTTTTAACAGGTATGCGTTTTTTAACTCACCTACTAATGTGTCCTGTATATGACATTAAACGACATCTCATAATGAGGATCCAATTCTGGCAACTTGGGTTGGCTGAAGTAATCCTTCGTTGCCATTACTCGAAGTTTTACTCTGAAAATTAAAAATGATTCGTATTCAATAGGACTGTGTCTCTGAAAGACAGCACAAAAATTTTAATATGAACGTACAGTTAATGCAACTCTCTACTCTCTTAGCAGATGATAACCCTAGACGCGTTGATATACCGTTAAAATCATTCACCCAAACCAAACCAAACCAAGCCAAGCCAAACGTTATCACAGCTATTAGAGTCTGTCGTAGAGTACAGTTGCTAAAGTAATGTGGCAAAAACAAAATACAGGAGGAAATTAGCCTAAATTATGCAATAAGATAGTAACCCCATTTCATCTAAATGAGTTTAAGTGAAACTATGTCTCTCCTGAGGATATGAAAAGAGGAAAAAAATCATTGAGCGACATGCAGTGCTTACCAGTCTTAGCATACTTCCAAAGAAGGCCGGAGAATATATTGATTGAGACGTTGAGATAGAAATAAATAAAAAAAAAACGTTAAAATTACAAGTTCAAAAGCTTCATGAGAAAAAGGAAAAAAGTAAACCACTTTTATTAGATCGTACTTTAGAAAAGAAACATTAAAAATTGATGAAAGACATAGAACGAGGTCCGAAGACGATGAGTAAGTTTCTTGTTTTCAGAAAAAGAAAACATCTTTGAAAAAATATTATTTGAATCATTCAATTAATGGTGCCTGGTGAGTCACTCGATTGATCGACTCCAAATAAATATGAATGAGTCAGCAAAGTACTTAGCAAACAGCTTGGTGCTGTTCTAACATGGCGGAAATGAAGACGTAGGTGGTATTGACATCAGAGGTGCAGGTTGAACCAAAGTTGTGGGTAGTGGTAACAACAGCAGCAGTTTGAAGCCAGGGTGAATATTCTTCCTAGTCACAATCAAGTCACGTCGCTTCTCACTTAAAATATTTTCCATATGAGATTCTGATTTTAATACATCTGTATGAGAGAGGGTGAGTCTCTGTGTGTCCCACGTTATAGACGATAATACATACAAGAAGGCAGGCATAGTGTAACGCTTTTTGCCTTGAAAATGGAATTCTGGACGATCCAATTTGCGTTTCCCTTCATGCTGATGCCCTGCGGAAGGACATAAACTCATGTATTCTACCCCAAGCTATGAGTAAATAGTAGGACAGAGGTATTTAACTGTGGTCAGCCAAACAGCCAAAGAAAAGAAAAACTTGGAATCCGAGCCAGTTACACACTGCTTAAAAATCAATCTCGTGGAGGACAACACATATATATTTGTACCCGACCAAACTAATTAAATACCCGGAATACGTACATTAGAGTGAAGGTTCATAAACTAGATTAAAGAAGATTAATCGAGTTAGATTAAAGAAAGTTTCGTAAAAGAAATAAAAAACATTAAGGGAAAATGTAAGAACGCATTCTTAAAGATTATGAGGCTAAAAATTGTGTGTATGTGTGTGTGTGTGTGGAAGGTCTTATCTATCGCTTAAGTAGAACTGTTCAATTATTTACATAAGATAATTATTTTTAATCATTTGAGACATACCACAGTGTACAAATTATTTATATTACATGGGAATACTTGATAACTAGAATTATTAGAATTAGATAAAAATACTTGAAACCATTTAACAGTGTGCAAACAAATGAGCTCTGAAAATGCATTTGAAAATAGTTACCTACAAACTATTCACAAAAAAATTACACACACACACACATCTTCTAAGATGGGTGCTTGGTGAGAGAGGGAGAGAGACTGAAAAAAGGTAGCAATTAAATAATAAAGAAAACAAGATCATTAACACATTGGGTTTTCATTTTAAGGGAGGTCAATAATGATATGGAATGAAGGCACTTTTAGGATCGCCTCAATGGGTTGAAGGGACCTGTTTAAAAATTGTTAGAATTTGATAGATACACTTAGCGTAACAGTTCTTTAGATTGAGTTCTTTAAATTTGGTTAGGCAACCAGTCTAGTAGAAGGAAAACTCTGATTTTAAAATCTACTTTACTCTGTTTGAAAATTGAAATTGTATAAGATTCTACCCATAACTTAGTGTAACTGTTTTGTCATAGGAAATCGGTTGCCAGAATTCAAGTGCCGAAAGAATCAGTTTGCGTTTTACTTCGCAATAATGTCCTTGGGAAAAGCATGAATTCATCTGTTTTTAACTTCAGCAATAAATTGTTGGTGAGATTAGCGTTGTTGGCACTGATCTTTAAACCAACTGTCCTTTGTTCAGAATTTACCTTATGCTATATCCTACACGGGTCAAAGGGCTTGGGTAAATACGTAGCAGATGGGAATATTTGAAACTATATAACTATGTGCAAATAAAAGATTATTATCGGGAAATTGGAATAGTTGCTTAAAACTATGTAAAAAAAAAAGTAAATTAGCGACCTTAGTCGAGGGTGACCCGAAGGCTCCCTTTTCAATAGCTACAACGCCGAGGTGCAGGGGAGGGCACTACTCCTTCCCTGGATTGCTCCACTTTACCCTTGATGCTTACTTTATAATTCTGAGTGTTAAGTACCATTTTTTGAGTCTTTGGTACCCTCGACCTAGGATTGAACCCCTATCTCCCGAACCAATGGCAAACACACTAATCATTTGGTCCATTTTGGAACCATTTAACTGTGTGAAATCGTTAAATGTATCTGTTTAGGATAATGATTGAATTTTATTAATATATTGGTTCCTAAAACATTGCAGCTAAGTATGAAGTATTTACCTACTTTAAATGCTTCTAAATTATTAGACTAGAATATTTGGAACTTTATGATTGTCTGCAAATTATATGAATTAGACGAGAAAAATTACTCAAAACCAAAAAGAACTCGAATTTTTTTTTGTTATTAGATAGGAATAGTTAATTCAGGATACATAATTGCTTGCAAATTACTATGGTCATTTTGGAATAGTTATATAGTAATTGCTTGCAAATAAAACTAGCTTCGGTATTAAATGATCCAAGTACCAATACACCGTAAAATCAACTAATCAGGGTTACTAGGAGGAAAAATAGTATACTAGTGTGAAATAATAGATTGGTGGAATCTGTTATTTGGCTGGTAGTGTAGAACCGTTAAACGAGGAAAAACACAGAGGTTAAATCAGTATGACTGGGAGCGATTGAACCCAAGGTCAATCTGAGACCACATCTGTCGCTGAATGGTTTCAATTAGGTTACTAAAACGGTTCCAGAAGTTAAGAATAAGTAAATGGGTCAGAAAGAATAGCTCGACGAGAGTGATTGTAGTGTTTCATCGCTGTTCCACAGGCTCTCCTGTAGTCAAAATGGTTGATGGGAAATGGAAGTTATCAAGAAATAAAAGTAGTAAGCGCACATAAGACAGTTGATAAGACTGTGTCTCCGTTGTTTTTCATCCCAGCAAAGAATAACTGAGAAGTGTTGAGGTCGTGCGGACAGACTGAGCGAAAACAACAACTGAAGAGATAAAGACAGTGACACGAAAGAAAAAGAGAGAGCAACACGAGCCGACCGATTGAGCAACTAAAGAATAATGGGAGGAGATGGGTGCTGAGTGATCGTCTAAATAAGGGCTAAATAACACGTGTTTAATCAACTGTTTGATTTGTTCTTTATCTCTATTTGTTATATGTATTTACCGTACTCCACCCACCACAGGCAGGATGTGATACAAGGCCAATTTTTAGAGGAGTACAACGTTTTTAAATCTTGAATTTTTCTTCTCCTAGATTTGTTGTTCTCATCATCCTCATGTAGCGCCATCGGCGCAGGTATCCCTGACCCTCTCTCGCCACCCTTCTCTGTCGTCCATTGCTTCGAGCAGGTCTTCAAGGCGACATCTCGTATCGGCACAGAGCTGCTGTATGTAGGTTCTAGTTGATCGTTCTGCCTTTGCTCGCCATGTGAAGGGGTCCACAGGAGTACATCACTTATGAGTTCGTCCTTACTTCTCCTGCAGTATCCCGCATGTCTGATTCGTCTAACTTTGATAGTGTTCGTGATGACTGGTAAGTGGCCGTAGAGCTGTAATTGCCGTCTAGCTTTTTTTCCATACGTTTAGTTAGAGTCCATGTAGTGCATCCATATAGCAGTATCGACACTACTTGGACAAAACTACGCTTTATTTTATCGGTCAGGTCTGACTTCCATATGACGGATAGCCTATCGATAGCTGTTCATGCCTTAGTTAGTCATGCGTTGATGTCTCTCTCGGTTGATGAGACACTGCTTCCAAGGTAGGTGAATTTGTCTACTAGTTTCAGAGAGCTACTGTTTAGTGATTTGATTAAAGCACATATAATTCCGGCTTGCGTACATTGACATGTAGGCCTATGCCAGCAGCTGCTCGCTCCACACTACGTAGATGGGTTTCGGCTTGGGCGGGTGTATTTGCCAGAAGCGCTTTCTCATCGGGGTAGTCAGCATCGGTAATTGTTTGTGCGGGGTACCTTCTGCTTCTTTCCTTTGTTAGCTTGAAACCATTGTCTTTCATTTTATTAATAGATATTCTAAGCACGTAGTCTAGACAGAGGATAAAGAGGTATGGGGCTAATGTGTCTCTTTGCAGTACACCTGCTACGATATCGAAGTGGTCTGTCTCCCTCCGGGGAACGGACTTTTACTTTCGTGTTTCTATATAGCATCATTATGTCTGCGACGGTTTCTTTTGGTAGGTCGTAGGCGAGTAGAATTTGCTCCATCTTTCCTCTGTGAATAGAGTCAAAGAGCTTGCTAAAGTCGACAACTAATATTGTTGCCTGTAGGTTTTTTGCACGTACCCCTTCAAGAATTCGACGGATAGTCAAAATTCGTGACGTCGTGGATCTATTCCTCCGGAAACCATTTTGGTTCTTCCTAAGTATGTTGTCAATTTTGATGTTCTATGCAGTTGCGTAGTAGAGAATTGTATATATTGGCCGCTATTCATGTAACGGTTATACTTAGGTAGTTCTTGGCTAATCTGAGGTCGCCTTTTTTTAGGGAAGGGAAGGATGCATCCCTTCGTCCATCTGTCTGTTGTGTTTTGTTTATACACGGCATTACAGTATCGGAGCAGTATGTCGTCGAATTGTCTGGTCTTCCAAACTTCTGGGGGTATTTAATATCTATCAAGACTAAAAACTCAAGTCCACCCAACTATTTCCCCAATTCTAAAGGAGGAAGTAATGAATCCTGGCTCATCGCGAGGGCACATCGTGAAGTGAAACGAAAACAACCTCATCCAGTATTTGTTGTAGTTTTAGTGAAAATAGAAGACTTTATCTTCGTAACACAACTCATTTATTCTTCAATAGGTAGCTTACATATTGCTTCAGTAAGTGCCTGTAACGCAATGGTTACCATCGTTGGACATGGACACGGAGACCCGAGTTCAAATTCAGGACGAACCTATTTGCATTTCACATGGCGCTAATATCATTGGGAAAGGTAAGAATCCAACTATCCTCTCTTCAACTACGGGCAGACTTAGCTCATACCATTGCTATGGCAACCGGTCT
The DNA here is from genome assembly GCA_963585895.1 of Sepioteuthis lessoniana. NCBI lineage: Eukaryota > Metazoa > Mollusca > Cephalopoda > Myopsida > Loliginidae > Sepioteuthis > Sepioteuthis lessoniana. The sequence continues at coordinate 38,854,502 of OY757909.1, forward strand.
TGCAGGAGAAAAACTCTGAATTCAAACCTGCTAAACTCCGCTTAAGAAAAATTGACCGTGTGTTGCATCCTGTTCGTGCGGAGGGGTTGGTTAATACATACATATTGGTTCTTGAGAAGTAAGTTATGCCGCTTGGTCTGACAGCTCATGTCTTTTGATTGTAGAAGCTGTAGGCAACGGCTCCTTATCATCTAATCCTTGTATCTTAATCGGAAATTATCTCTTTTGATCGACCAGACACAATCACTTCCTGTATTAATTTCAAATGTCAACAAATGCGTAAGATCTGGATAGCAAGAGGCCAGGCAAGCTTTATAAAGGCTGTTTCACTTTCACATCTGCAAAGGTAATGGAGACTATATCTATCTATCTATCTAAATATATATATATATATATATATATATATATATATATATATATATATATATATATGTGTGTGTGTGTGTGTGTGTGTGTGTGTGTGTGTGTGTGTGTGTGTGTGTGTGTGTGTGTGTGTGGTGAATAAAAGAGAAAATGAATGAATAAAAATCTGATCCACAAATTTCAAAATTTCATATCTGTAAATTGAGTGAAAACTTTGTTAAAAAAAAAACACAAAATATTTTTTATATGCAAAGATAATATTAGTCAGAGCGAAGATAAATTTTATGGATATAGTTAAGATTTGTACAATGAGATATTGCACAAATGTTACCTTAAAATGAATGTACCTAATTTGTGTAAGTAATAATTCTTTTTTGTAAATATATCACAATGTGGGAGGAAAATTGTATTTATACCTTAAAGAATATGTATGTAAACTGCTGCTGGGGACAAATGAAAAAATTTTAACGCAAATATAAATGTAAACTTAATTAGGGAATTAATTTTTTATTTATTGCAGACTTTTTGTCCTCGTCTTGGTAGTTTTTGTGTTGTTTCTTCTTCACTACGTTTCGGCCAGATTTCACTTAAGGTGATTTAACCGCGACCTCGGATAGGAATGCTGAGTCTTGTAACCGTATCCCCAGTAATTACTGCCTACCATAGTTGTCTATTGCACCAGTTTTTTGACCAAATAAACCTCTGGCCGAAAGGAGATCAAGGTTAGATTTTTTTTGTCTTATAAATCCAATTATTTGTTTTCCTTATCTGGTAGGGTCCGTATCGAATTTGTAATTGTCTTTAATTGGAATCATTTTGAGATGAGGCTTCTTAATCTGAGAATTAACGTAGTGAAGAAGAAACAACACAAAAACTATCAAGATGTTGACAAAAGGTCCGCAATAAATAAAAAATTATTTCTCAGATTAAGAAGCCTCATCTCAAAATGATTCCAATTAAAGACAATAAACTTAATTAGTTTAATTTAGGAAAAATTAAACGAGCTAAAATGAAATCCATTTGTGAAAGAAAAGAGGGTAGATTTTCACTCAAAAGAAATAAACCGAAATGTATGTGAGTAAGTAATATTTCATTACTAACTGTTTATTGAGTTAGTAGAGACAATTCCTCGCTATCTGTCAGTGGGGTAAGAATAGAAAATTCCATACTTACTGAAGAAATATCTATTTCTTTGCTTATTTATAAAATTTAGGTTGGCTCGAAATTAGCTAAAAAAATTGATGATTCATCAATGAATCTAATTAGGTAAGAAATCGTATTTTAATATTTTTGGAGAAAAATATTTGTGAAATCCTTTTAGTCTTTGAATCTTAAAATTTTTCGCTGCAAGTCAAATATTGTGATCTGCAAGGTATGTCGAAATTCAAAAAATAGCTCGAACGCGCTGACTGGTTAATTACTGAAAAAATATAGATATAAAAGTTACAGCTTCTCGACGCTTTTTTTTTTTCAAAAAAGAAAATTATATATATATATATATATATATATATATATATATATATATATAAGGAGGAATTCCCGTAGCGTAATTGTTAATTTTCTGAACTGCGGAATCGAAGTAAGCAAATTCGAACTCCAGTCACGGTCTTACTTTCATTTTTGGACTAATACCTTTGGGAAAAGTATGGAGCCACTTATCATAACAGCTATGGGTTAAATAGTACCACTATTGGTCTTCTGTAATGATCACTTTAGCATTAGATAATCTACGAATGTTGATATGCCATTAAACTACGAAACAAATTATATATATATATAGTTATGCACTAAGGAATGTCACTAGCATGTCCAAAAATTCATAGCACATTTTTACATAGTATCCCAATTAGTCTACTTGTCCACAAAATAAATTGTTAAATTTAATTTCAACAGGGTTCAAACTTTTTTTTAATATTTTATAAGAAGTGTCCCAGACTTTAACCACAAAAAAATTATAATTTTTAGCTTAAGATAACATGATTTGATCATGTGTAGTGAAACAGAAGGCTATAAAATCTCATATTATTCGGTATGTTTTATTATCAAACACTATTGGGTTGAATCTTTGCATATTGAATAATTATGTATGAGTGTATTTATTACTTTTATTTATTTCTATTTAGTCTATATGACTGTTACATATCTTTATTTTTGGACAAACTGTTTCAGTGCTGCAGAGTCTTCTTCTTCTTCTTCTTCTTCTTCTTCTTCTTCTTCTTCTTCTTCTTCTTCTTCTTCTTCTTCTTCTCTTTTTCCCTTTATTTTTCATTTATTCTTTGTGTCTCTTTGTTTATTCTCTTCCTTCATTTCTAAATATCTGTTGCCTCACAGCATCTCTTTATTCAGCTATCACCCAAAGTAAAATGCGCAGTTGACACACCTGCTCATTCATAATTCCTCAGGACATTAACAGACAACTGAAATGATATATCAGTTTATTAATTTAACCCGCCTAAGCGTAAAAAGTTTTAGTGGAAAATTCAAATCGATTGCCAAAATTGAACGAAACACAAATTATAGTTACTATTCCCTAGCCTCTATCGCAGCGGTTGGGTTCCCAGGATTATTGGCAATAAAAGTAGGAATCCTTTTCTATCCTTGATTTCTCTACCTAATTATAGTTTTGAAAGCCCTGTCGTGCTTTCATATGCCTTCCATTGATTTCTGGCATATGGTTTCTTATTAGTCCGGAAAAGAACTCGTTTCTGTAAGGCCGAATTATGGCCTTTTGTGACATGTGCAATGAACTGTAAGTGTTAAGATTGACCCAAGTCAAGTCTGTAGACGATGCTTAAATACACTGACTTTATTCCCTGCAGAAGGTAAGACACCTCCTTAGCGTTAAATAAGAATACTTGAAACCACATAACTGGACACAAATAAAGGATTATAGGCAAATGAAAAATTCATTTAAAAAATGCAATGGATAGAATATAATTATTATTACAAGCGAACAAATCAATCAAATTTCGATATTTAAATGACCCTTAAAGAATTGATATGTCTTTAAATAAGCAAAGCAAACCAAGTAATTGGCGGAAGTAATGCATTACTCTAGAGGGGTTAACTCAGAATTAATCATTGTTGGTATATTAAAACGACAGTCCCTTCCAGTGTTATCTGTCGTGGGTTTCCTAAAGCTGTCGTGGGTTTCCACGGCGTCTCGATAGCAATAAATTCAATTTGCTGCAACTCCTTTCAGGCAAGATATCGGAGGAAATCCATTCAGGTAGATTCTAGTTTAAACAGCAGAGAAGCCTTAAGGCTTGGATAATGTCGGTAAGACATCCACAAACACTGGCAGTTTGAAATCTTGCTCTCTGTGGAGGTTGAAAAATTTTACTCGAAGGTCAGCGGACACGATTTATCTAGTGATCTTCATGAGATTATAGTGTAATCTACATATTTTTACCAATTTGTGGATCATAATAAGTATGTCAGCTAGATAACTTTTATGGTCGCTGTTGATGCATTACATTGGTTTTCAGTGGAAGTCGGTGTAAACGTTCACCATTGATTCTACTTGGATTGGTAATTTATCTTGGTTTCAACTTCAGTGGCTTTGAAACCGATTTCCTTTATCCGATGCGTATTCATGTGCAGAGGTTCGTATTTATATCTGTGAAATTTTCAAGGTACATGCTTTTCTTTAGGGTAGGAGCAATAAATCACATGTTGTAATCGATATTGGATCTGAAATCGTAAATCTTGCTGGAAGATACATTAGACTTCACGCTGGCCATTTTGACCTTTTCCTTATAAATTGCAAATTCAGACTAATATGGAAAAATTAAGTGTTGACACTGTTAGTATGGGATATATATATATATATAAATATATATATATATATATATATATATATATATATATATGAATCTATCTATATATATATATATATATATGTTGTGTGTGAGTCAGTATATGCGTTTAAAGACGACAAGAATCTGTTGTGTAAGACTATTACTATGGATTATGCCTCGAGGTAGAAATAATCACTCGAATAATTACTTCTGTTTGATGAATCTGACGAAAAGTCCAAATAAAATGTTTAATCATCATCATCATGTCACGCCGCCGGCACGGATCTCTCAGACCGTCTCCCGCCACCCGTCTCTATCGTCCATCTCTCCCGGTAGGTCTTCAAGGCTACATCCTGTATTAGCACAGAGCTGTTATATATAGTTTCTAGCTGGTCGTCCTCTCTGCTCGTCCATGTGAAGGGGTCCACAGGAGTACATTGCTTATGAGTTTGTCCTTACATCTCCACCAGTCCCGCATATGTGGTTCGTCTAACTTTGATAGTTTTCATGATGGGTGGTAAGTGCAATACAGCTGCTGCTTTGTGGAGTGCTTCCTCCAGGGCTTGTTCAATATTGCTTGCAGTATTTTTGTGTAATTGCCGTGAAGCTTTTTCTCCATACGTTTTGTTAGCGCCCATGTAATGCATCCATACAGCAGTATCGACACGACTGCAGCTTGGAAAAAAACTGTTTTATTTTATCGGTCCATAAGACCAATAGCCTACGATAGCTGTCAATGCCTTTGCAAGTCGCGTGTTGATGTCTGTCTCGGTTGATAAGACACTGTTTCCTTGGTAAGTGAAGTTGTCTACTAGTTTCAGATAAAAACCATTTAGTGTGGAGATGTCGCCCTTTTGATTATTGCACAAGTATTCTGTCTTGTCTGCATTGACATCTCGGCCTATGCCAGCAGCTGCTCTTTCCAGACTATGTAGCTGGGTTTCGGCTCGGACGGGTGTATTTGCCAGAAGCGCTATGTCATCGGCGTAGTCTGCGTTCGTAATTGTTTTATCAATTCTAAGCACGTAGTCTAGACAAAGGATAAAGAAGTATGGGGCTAATGTATCTCCTTGCAGCACGCCTGCCACGATGTCGAAGTAGTCTGTGTCTCAATACGGGGAGCAGACTTTTACTTTCGTATTTTTATATAGCATCATTATGGCTGCGACGGTTTCTTTGGGTAGGCTGTACGCGAGTAGTAGTTGCTCCATCTTCCCTCTGTGTATAGAGTCAAAGGCCTTGGAGAAGTTGACAAATAATTGTGTTGCCTGTAGGTTTTTTGCACGTACCCCTTCAAGAATTCGATGAATAGTTAAACAAATTTAATGTCATGGATCGATTTCTCCGAAAACCATTTCGGTTCTTCCGAAGTATATTCTAAATTTTGGGTTTTTAATAACATCTTACAATTTTCTGAACTTCTTTTAACAAAGAACGAAATATTACCACTTAAGCAATATAAAGTGTTTGAGTTATCTCTTCTTCCACACACACACACACACACACATATATGTTCATATGTGTGTGTGTGTGTGTGTGTGTGTGTGTGTGTGTGTGTGTGTGTGTGTGTTTAGTTTAACAAACAAGTAATTTGCAAACGCTTTTTCCTAAATCAAAGTACACAATACTGACCAGTAGAAGTTATGTTTTTTGGTTTAACGGTATATCAACTTTTATAGTTCTTTAATGCCAAATCCTGATTACATATAATTTCCAAGAGAATAGTTTCTTCTTACCACAGTTTATTTGTTGGCAAATATCCAATAGAGGGGAAGGATCTTACCCCTCGGCAGAATCGGCGTATTTTATTCTACTGGGCTAGTAAAGCAAAGCAAAACCTTTATATATATATATATATATATATATATATATATATATATATATATATAGTATCATCCATAAATAAGCATATCACAAACAATTTCTTGATAAAAATTGCGTTTTTGGTTATGAGAATATTTATAGCATATCTTTGCTCAAAAATCGAAACGAATCTTAGCTTAAAAAATTCTACCAATACAGTAATTTGTACAATAGGTTTTGAAAACTAGAGATTGAATACACGATAGAAAAGAAATTGATTCTTTAATATACTTCACTGGAAACCTTTCTGTACACTTGTTATATAGTCATCTACATCATCATTCAGCATCACAACGACACAACATCAAAGACAGACGTATGAAGGAAAACGCAGGAAGAAACGACGCAAGAAGACTTCTTTAACAACATATATTTTACCTCTCAATTTATTGCAAGATTTCAAAAGGGTTGTTCATGGTTTGCATGTGAGAGGGTGCTGGAGACCGAACATAAACTTCATATTTTGACCTCCACTATTTATGACCGTCACGTTGTGTCTTTCTTGTTCTCTTGATGTTCAACCGGAGGCCTAGGGCTCACTCTGCTGGATGCTGGCTTTCTTTATGGCATCTTATCAGCATCTTCTCTGGACCCTAACTCCATCGGGGGTTTCCGAGGACCCCCTCGGTCGGGTGTGGCCTTCCCTACCACATCTCGTCTCTAACTCTCTGGGAGTCTGCTGGCAACTGCTTTGGCACCCAACTCAACTTAATTATATAATAATTCAACGCCCACACGATCGCCCACTGGATCTTTGAAATCGAATGTTTCATCGTCATCAAGCGGAAATAACTGTCATGCGGTTCAGAGGTTACTCTCTTCCGGTGCATCACTGTAGTGGCACAATGGGACCTTTACCTTGTCCCATATCATAAGCCTTAATCGGCCCACGCGATCTCTTTCGATTACTGGCCATTGGAATGTGTCACTTCCTTCCGGTGAATCACCTTGGAATAGCATTTTTGGGCTGGGGCGAGGGTCAAAATATAACACACTTAAAGTATGGACACAGGCTGATTATTAAGAAACAGAATTCAAACATAAACAGGCTGATCTCGTCTCATTCTGTGAAAATGCCTATTTTTTCGAAGTGAAATCTTCTAAATGTGGAATTCTCTTTGACATTTTCAAATATTCAATTAACATTTTTTTTTTATTATTTGCTCTTCTACCTTATCAGCGCAAAAGTATAATGCACTATCAATCCGTTTTATTAAATTAGAAATGTACTGATAAAATCATATCTTGAGGAAAAACTTAAATACGTTCTTTTTTTTTTCAATTATTACTCCCGTGGGTTTTTCTTTTTGTTTTACGTATGTATTGTTTTCCTTTTTGTTTTATGTATATATTGTTTTCCTTTTGATTTCTAAGGTTGAATTTTTCTTAATTAGGCGCTTTTAGCTGTCGACATTTTTGTCTTTGGTTATGGTGTCTTAAAAAGACTGAGTGCGCATGCGTCTCAAACACGAAATTGACTGTGTGCGTCAGCGGAATGATATTTCACTTGAGACACAAACATATAGGCAATAAGATTATAAAAATGATAAAGGGAAAAAAAAAAAGAAACAGAAAACAGGTAGGAAAAGTGTAGATACATTATGTGTGTGTGTGTGTGTGTGTGTGTGTGTGTGTGTGTACTTGTGAGAGAGAGAGAAAGAGACAGACAGACAGACTGACAGACAGACAGTAAGATGAACAGATAAGAAATGATGCTCAAAAGGGACGTAACTGAGATGTCAGCTCTGAACACACACACACACACACACACACACATATATATATATATATATATATATATATATATATATATATATATATATGTCTAACAGAATATGAATATTTGGTATGACGTATCACCACTCAAAGCATTGAAGAACTGATTTTAGATGTTTATGATATTTCAAACAAAAAAGCACAAAACGCATTATGTATATTTATAAAACACCATAAGATTTTACACAAAGTATAAAACCAAACATTAAAGAACATTTCGACAGAGGTTACGGAAGATTTTTGTGGTTACTGAAGATCTTCGGGGTTCTGAAGAATCTTTGTTTAGTTTGGTTTATTTTATATCAACTTCTTATGGGTTATATAATACCGAAATATGATTTATTTGTAAATTCTTACTTGAAAATTATAATCATAACGATATTTTCAATGATGAATTACATTCTTGTTTGAATTGCACTTTTTTTGCACACAGTAACGAGCATTCTTGTCTAATACAAATAATTTACACAGAAATATTCGGTTTTAAGTAAATATTTCTGTTTGGTAATGATAATTTGTTTGCAAAGAGTTATTGTTATATAATTAAGGGATAATTTTTTTCATATTAATCATTTTCCATTTTTATATTTTATCATTCAGTTTGGTTTGGCTTTGAACTATTCGGGTTAAGAGTTCAGGTGCATAGTGAATGGGTACAGTTTTACGCTCGTGCGCAAAGGATATGACAATCACCATTGTCATAATAAACCTCCAGAGAGGAAATCGAGCTGGAGTTTGGATGACATCATGCCCGGAAGAGATGGTCTTGAGAATTTGAGTATTTTGAAAAGAGTCAGTTGAGATTGGACCATGGCGGCAGAGAGTTGAGTTTCTACCATTTAGGCATAGAGATGGATCTTCTGCCGTTGAGGCGTGCCGTCAAGTTTTGCAGATCTCAACTGACAGAGATCTTAAACACCACGAGATATGCCGCACGTCAGGGGTGGGGTCAGCAATATAAGAATTGTGTCTCTTTCCTCGTGTCCACCTGTGTTCTGTATTTTCATATGTATATGTGAAGTATACAAAATTATGATATCAACTATTCCTATCTCATACCAATAATTTCCACGCAATTAACCAATAACAATAATCCTTATTAAACAATCATGGCTTCAATGAACAATCAATTCAAATAATTTGCGCGCATTTTAATGGATATAGTATATCTATGCAATAGGTATTATCTTTAAACCGATCTCTTTGAGCCATAGATGGGACATTAACAGGAACTAATGAGTAGAGTGTTCGCCTATGGTCCGGTAGACTGGGCTTCAATTCCAGGTCGAGCCAGACGAAAAACTCAAAAATGGTACTTGATGCCGCCTTGGTTAGCACTCAGCACAATAACGTAAGGATCAAGGGTAAAGTGGAACAATCCAAGGTATGGAGTACCGCCCCCCTATACATTAATAATAATCCCTAGTAAAACATTGAACAGTTCTGGGACTCTAACAAATACTGCCAATCTGAGTCAGAGTTAACCTGGGAGTAATGACAATGAAGGAATACTCCAACTTCTTCAAACTCCAAAACTAGAGCCTCAACACCAGATGTAGATTTATATTTGTATATATAAGCACAATATATATATATATATATATATATATAAGGACAACTTTTAATCAGACGTTGTGAATTTTTCTGATTTCTTTTGGTGATCAATTAACCTTTTTCCTCTAAAGTCTCAACCCTTTTTTTTACGCCGACCAGAGTTCTTCAACATACAAAAGTCTCTTTCTTATACATTGGTCCCTTTATATATATATATATATATATATATATATATATATATATATATATATTGTAAAATAATGATTTTTGCAATTGAAAAGGGAGCCTTCGTGTTGCCCTTGACTCTGGTCACCAACATTAATTTACTTACCACACCGAGATAAGAGTGGACCTGGCAGTAATGGCAATAAATTTGATTCCACATTCTTTCTAGCCCCAGAACTCGAGGGTCGACATAAGATTCGGTTTGATGTCAGATCTTGGATACCGCTTTGTATAGAGGTGGGGATTTATTCCTGTTCCCTCAACTTATTATAAGTTCCACTGACAGTAATGAAGAATCATGCTTATAAAATCTTTGAAAGGCAACACATATTTTTATAGCACCTTTTCATGACGAACTTTCCTTTTTTCTTATTTCAAATTTGAACTTAGAAGGAACGTTAGATATCGTTTCGACTTTGAATTTATTTAGTAAATAGAACTCCACTTGTCAAAACCCCAATAAAATCAACATATATATTTTTTTTAAATCTGATTAATTACTTGAGTAACAGAGAGTTTTCTGAGAACTCAGCAAGATTATTTTTATTCTTATTTTCTAGTTCTGGTTCAGAAGTACCTTACTAATTTCCGTGTTTAGCGGCGACCAAGTTCAGAAATAATATTGTGTGAAAGACATATATATATAGAGAGAGATACACCTATTTAACAATGTCTATAGGTACATGTTTGCTTATGTTCATTAACGTAAACCGGTACTTTCAGAAAGATTTGAGCCTGAGTCATATAAGCATAGATGCTTACAAACACGTGACCATAGTGGGTGAACCGTGTGTGACAAAGTTCGGATTTCAAAGTTGTTGACGTCGTAGGAAATGAACTCGAGGAATCAAGTTCAAATCCTGGATGAAGCCGTTTACATTTCCATTCGCGTTAAAACGCTCAAGAAAGTTTTGATTCCATCTCTTCTTCCCTTAGCAATAAATGGTTGAATGATCTTTTTAGTTCTGGTATAGAAGTAAAGCTTTTAATTCAAACCAACTGTAATTCCGCTCAAAAACTGGTCTACTGTCGCATCCAGTTCCCATGTGTAGGGGTTGAATGTGAATCAGTAAATCACTAATTTGACACGTATTTACTAGTAGCATTTTGCTTTGATCATTTTCACCTTTTTTAGTTTTTTGTTGGGTTTTTGCGGGGGGTCTTTTTTGCTGGATGTCTGTATCCAGATCCTTAGCCTTCATGCATTTCCCAAGAGTATCAACGCCAAGGGAAAACCTTACATCCTCATCCATTTTTCCTTAACGTTATCAATCACTATGATTACTATTTACCATTAAATAAAGTGCATTGGCAAGATTATGCTAACAACTAATGCATATTAAATGAAATAAATGAATATCACCATTAAATAATTTCATGGTTTATAATAATTTTCATAAAAGCTAGTTTTCTTGTAAACCATCAATATGAGAATTTATCATTATTGTCTAACATTAATTAATCGAAGCTGATATTATTAGGAATTATATATTCTCAAACTGTTGTGCATTGAAGCTCTGTAAACAAAGATATTGATATGTAGCAGTCCAAAAATGAATTTATATCCAATTTTATTTTTACTTACAAAAGTGTTACAATTTTATTACTGTATCAATGTTTCAATAAATAATACCTAATAATTTCCGTGCTAATAGTGCAATGTTCCTTTAAAAGTAACAAAATCCTAATAAGTTTTCTTAAGAATAAAAAAAATATTTTTAAAATCCATATGAGCATATTTATTGACGATACTTTATATATTTTTATATAGCACAATCCATAAACAAGTATACATTTCTTAAATATATATATATATATACATATATATATATATATATATATATATATATTTAAGAAATGCAAATAAATTTTTTTGCATATAATGAATCTCTGATGTTACAGTGACAGGGAAGCTTTAAAACGTTCAAATATATTTGAATAATGAGCAATAGAAGTCTGTTATTAGAACTTTTCGTAGAGCACACAACCATCAAACGTAATTATGAAAAAAGTGACTACTAAACCATATTTATGTTTTTATTCATGTGATGATATATTTCCACTAGTGACATATACACAAATTAATCATTAATGCAGAAAGTAGAGCAGTCCAGATATTGGAAACTAAATTATACGGGTGGTAAATGACATAGTAGATATGCTTTAATATGTCTGCACTTAATGCTATATATATATATATATATATATATATATATATATATATATATCACAAATAGATAGATAGATAGATTTTCGCTAAAAGCATCAATTAAAAGATATAAAGAAATAAATTGATGCAAATATCTTTAAATGATGAAGTAAATAATGATAAACAAGTCGAGGGAAATGATTTTTAAGAATGGATGCGTTCACTTCTAACGTTGCCATTTTTCTCTCTATCAAATCCGTTCCTAAACGCCCCCACAACTGTTACTTTTACTTGTCACTCGTTTTCCTTTTTTTCCCGTGATCACTCGTGATCACTTCTTTTCCTCCTTTTTACCTTTTAATATCCCGCTGAGTTACCTCCGTTTCTGCTAACTAATTCATTCAACCACTTTCGAATCTATCATCATTTTTTGTCGTCTGCTCAAGTACTTTCTTTGGTGCCTGAGCACAGGTATGCTGACAGGCTTACCCTATATAAATGGTGCGTGCGCATGTTTCTTTGCGTGCATGGGTGCGTGCGTGCGTGCGTGCGTACGCATGCGCTATGCATGAAGCGTGCATGAACGTGTTTATTTAGAAGATCTTTTTTGTGAATGGTTGTTTTATTTCTTTAGCTTCAAATAATAACGTATAGAAAAATCCAAATTGTCATAATTAGCTCTCATCTAACCGACTCTTTGAGAGTCGTAATGGTTGTCGGAACAAAAAATGGATCCGAACAGACTATTTGAAATTCTGACAAAAGATTTTTGTTATTTGCTAAGTTTTTTTACAGTACCTGCTTAAATGGTCACCCTTCAAATTACTGAACAGGCTCATTACAGCTTAATTTCAGTTTGGTTTGCCTTCTTTGTTTAATAGCATACCTATCTTCATGGGCAATTTAATGCCGAGATCATCCATGTTGAAGGACAATGGTGGTACTATCTAACCCATAGCTGAGAGGGATAAGGGTATTCATGCCTTTCCTAAAGGTCTGAAAGTGAACATAAAAGCATGACTAGAGTTCAAACTCGCTTACTACAATGTCGCAGTCCAGAACGTTTTCCTCTTCGCCACGGAGAATCTCTCAATAAACTTCTGTGATCCTGCGGGAACCGGTGTTTTCTCCGTAACCTGACCGTCAATCTAATTTACTAAACTTAATTGTTGCACCTTGCCAGTGGCATGTATTCATCCAGTTCTTCACTATGAGCAGGATATGACAAAAGGCTACTTTTTAAGTAGAGCACGGCTGGTTTGAATTCAGAATATCTCCTTCTTCTAAGCTGATTGTAGAACCAAAACTAAACAATTTTGTCAGGACTACTATTTAACCAAGGATGAGTACACACGTTTTGGACTGCGACATCGTATTACGCGATTTTGAACTCCAGGCGCGCTATTATGTTCCCATTCGGTAAAGGTAGGAAATATCTTATCCCTCAAGCTAAAGATTAAAAAGCATCACTACTGTCCTACTACAAAGATGACTTAGGCATAAAATAATCCGCGAAGGTTGATGTGATAGAGAAATTAACACCAAACTTATAATTGCTTACAAAAAAGAGGTCAGCATTAAATTCCACAAAAGATTTGACATAAAATAAAATCAATAAACCAACCAATCGACTCGCCTTCGTCAAATCAAAATTGTTATTATCATTTCGATTAAAAAACAAAGAAACCAACACCGAAATATTTACCCAAAGAAGGAGAGAAAAAAGAGGGATCCATGTCTTTCTCAAGGACATTAGTGCAAAGTCAAACACAAATAGTTACGACTTGGATTTAAACTCAGGTTGTTAATTGCATTTCTAACGACGATAACCATTGCGCTAATCGGGCCCAATGACAGATTTATAAGGCACCCGCGTAAGTAATGGCATCAAGTTTAACTTGATAACCGTTAAACCATATTTCATCATCATCATCATCATCATCATCATGTCGTGCTATCAACACGGATATTCCTGACCCTCTCTCGCCACACCTCACTATCATCCTTTGCTTTCGGCAGATCCTCATGATTACACCCCGTATCAGCATAGAGCAGCTGTATTTAGGTTTGAGCTGGACGTCATATGCCTTTGCTCGCACATGTGAAGGGGTCCACAGGAGTACATCACTTATGAGCTTGTCCCTACTTCTCCAGGAGTGACCCGCATGTCTGGCTCGTCTAACTTTGATAGTTTTCGTGATAGGTGGTCGGTGGCCGCATAGCTGCTGCTTTGTTGGGTGCTGTCTCCAGGACTTGTTCAATATTGCTCGCAGCATTCTTGTGTAATTGCCGTCAAGCTTTTTCTCAATCTGTTTAGTTAGCGTCCAAGTGGTGCATCCATATAGCAGTATCGACACGATCGCTGCTTGGAAGAAACTCCACTTCATTTTATCGGTCACTGATCATTATACCACGAGCGGCAACGCTTAAATATAGCCTAAGACCGCAAGTATGTGACATCCATTGAGGATTGAACTGAGCGTTCATTAGATCTGTAAGACTAGCTAGTTAAATATTACACCACAACGGCATGGCCGACAGACTATTTGTGTTAATTTAATTGTATTGTAATTGTATTGTAATTGTAACTTGTAATGTCTCTAAGAAAGACAATTCATTTCTATATTCACTCAACTGCATTAGGTATCTGCAAAATAGCAGAGTGGGCTTCATACAGCTAAATATGATTTAAGCTTTTTTTAACGTCAATTATAACCATCTACATTCAGATTGTAGGTATCTTTTACAGCATGTTTATATGGCAAAATCCCATAGTTTATGAGTAAACACGAGCACGTTTTCTGATAAAATATTAACTTTCTAATTTGGAAATTAAATCAAATATAAAAATTTTAAATCAAATATAAAAATTTTAAGAAGCTGAAACTCTGAAAATTACCGTCAGTCTTTAGATGGGAAGCAGTTTGCTTACAACTTTGGACATATTGCAATGATCATTGCCTCATCATCAGCCACTTGCCACAAATTAACACGCTGTAAACTTCTGATTCAGCTCTTAATTAGATTCATCGAAGAAATTGTCTTTTATCACGCATACGGAATGCACTCTAATAAATACATTTCGAGTAGAATATCTTTAACATAATGAAGGAAAATAATGCATTTCTTCTCACCGATTTGTGTTGCATTATTTTTTGCACATGACTTTGAGTAAACTGCGAACCACTCTTTGCACCCACTAAGTCACAGAATATATTTATGGATTTTATTGTCATGTCAACCTGAGAAAGTTGTTTTTTTTATATCTGGACATCAGGGAATCATGTTCATTGTACATTTATATTTGTTATTCAATCCCTTGAATACGAATAATTTTTAAACGTCTATTTGATCCATAGATGTAATTCTAACTGGTACAATCCCGCTGAGTCAGAGTGGACCTGGGAGTAATGACAATGAAGGGGTATTTCATACTTTATAAAACTTTGGGATTAGAGCCTCACCATCAGATGCAGTTTAGTGTCATACCCAGGGTGCCTCTTTGAGTGAGGCCTTACATTTCTGTGTGAGATCCAGTGTATTCTAAACTCCGTTGACAGTGTTTACATCAACTGAAATCGAAATAGCATTGAAAGGACGTAACTCTTTATAATGATAGAACATTTTCTGAAGTCTGTAACTATACAAAAACCATCCGTCTTCCTTGGTTATTCCGACCCATTAATTTCATTCAGTTTTCATTTTTGCTTGTTTTTCTGAATATATTCTACACGGAAAATGAACGCATTATTCCCTAGCAATTTTTTTTTTTTTTGCTGTTTCTATGTTCAGTTATTTCATTTTATTTTCTAAAATTTTACACAACTCTTTAATTTAAACTTTTCATATAAACCAGTTTTTTAAGTATATTTTTTCCTTCTCTATCTTACGCACTCTTAAATTTTTTAGCGTTGAATTGATTCCTATGATTCAGTCTTCTCGAATCTGTTACACTTGCTGAGGTGGCCGATAGCTGTAGATTCTTGATATATGCTGGTAAAACTGACGATTTTAAGTGTTGATATGCAAAGCATGTATTTACCAAACCACTTCAACACGAGCAGGAGGCGACGCTAAGTCTATTTTTAAGCAGAGTACAACTGGTTTGAATTTAAAGCTTTCCTTTCCTTGCTTAGTGCGGTTAAGGTTTGAACTATCTTTATAACCAGAACCACATTTCCCTCTACCCATAAATATGTACTCCCTATCTTTCAGTAAAGAATTTAATTCATACATTTTAATCTTGTTGTGATGCAACATATATAGGACGTGCTTCCCAACGTTTTCAGGTAAGGGTGAAACAATATGTTCCACAAGGAATTCGTGATAGAACAACATCCGGACACTCGCAAATGTTAGATTCTGCCATCAATGAGCATTTGAGTGCTACAAATACCAGTGCTGCTAATTATAATGATGAGTGCTTTGCTGTTTTTGGAGTGCTTCAGTGTCTTTCTTTGAACACGTGTTTAAGCGCGCAGAATTTTTCTTGGATTACTGCCACTTTTTATTTTCTTTTGGCTGACAGCTTGACGCAAGCTACTTCCCTCACACTAGGTCCAGTTGTCAGACTTCATTAGCAACTGACGGTCGCTAATGTGTATTTATTACTAAAAAGAAATAAATAACTTCGTGTCTTGCACATTGGTCCTCCCCTTAGCCTTTTTTCATAATCCCGTTTTAGTCAGTCTTTTTTCTTTTTCACTTAGTTAATTTCACCTGACCACACCAAACGACGCTGTCCCTCCTGGTTGTCTTCTGCAACCATGGAGGAATAATCCCAAATGGGTTCCCCAAAGGGTTCCCAAAAACATTTTGGACTCTCTCTAGGACCTCTAGAGAGTCGACGAAATGAAGCAGATGCAACAGCTTCCTGACCAACTTTGAAAACCTTCCCAATCAAGCTGGATGAACAAGCGGCAAACAGTGAGTGGCCAGCTGTTCCAGTCTCTTCGCCCAAAGGAATTAATGAAACTGCTCCCTCCGCCAGTCCAATTCAACCAGGACAAAGGCCAGTAAAAACTCCAAACCCCAATGGTAACGCCAGCCTCCTGGAAAGACTCCAAAGGATTACGAAAGGAAAATGGTGGGCAAATATGCCCCTTATTTTCAAGGGAACGTCATCTTGCCCATCCCTGAGGTTGCCAAAGTAGTGAAGCCCCCGATTGTTTCTCTGATAGTCTTTGACATCAAAAACAGGAGATTTTCGGGGCTTAAGAAGGACTCTTTTGAGACGCTCCTTCGCACAGCAGGCATCCCAGGACAATATTTTTGCAGAAGGAGTTTTGCAACGTGGAATGTGCTGCTGCCAACGAAGAAACAAGCGGGGCAGCTGGCAGAGACTTGTATTTCTACAAAGTTCTACCAATTACAGCCGGAATACTTAGCAACACGTAAGATCCATGTGACCGACTGTAATGTCCCAGCAACCATTACAGGAGAAATTGTGGCCTCTTCCGTCAGTGCGTATGGCCGCGTCGTGGACATATAGCAATTGCGAGCCGCCAATAGGACGGCTCATGGAAACTACGTGTTTCAAGTCTGCCTTGACAGAGAAGTCTTTCAAGCCATCCCTGATACTATCTATCATAAAGATAAACAAATGATTGTGGTGATAGAGGGTAGGCGGCTCACTGCTGGAACTGTAAGCAAGTTGGCTACATTGCAAAATTCTGCCCTCAGAAAGCCCCAAAAGAGGCGGGGGCTACACAGCCGCCTAAACCACTAGAGGTCGACGCCACCAAAGAGACATCCGCCAAGTACAGAAGACAGATGGACTCAGGTGACTCGGAGGAGAAGAAAAAGTGACACTCCCAAAAAAGCCGAGTACACACTGAGAGATCCGAAACCAATTACACCGGTACCCAAGGAACCTGGTCCAGTGACCAAAAATAGAACTACACCATCTCCTTCAACAGTGATCCAAAAGACCAATCCATCACCCCTTCCACAAGCAACGCAAAAGACTCCCACACCAGCACCTAAAAAGACCCAGACCAGCAAAGATATCCCTAAGGATGTAACTCAAAATTTAAAGAGAAGGGTCAGTGAGGAAGGTAATGCCAAAAAACAAAAACCACTCCCATCCCCAAGCCCCAACAAGCCCAGCAAGAAGAATTTTTAAAAAAACCCTCTCAAGAAAAATCCCAACAACCCCCCTCTCAAGAAGAGTCCCAACAACCTCCCACTCAAGAACAATCCCAACAACCCCCTCTCAAGAAGAGTCCAAACAAAACCCACTCAAGAACAATCCCAACCATCCCCCCCCCATTCAAGGAGAATCTCAACAATATCCCTCTCAAAAACAATCCTAACAACTCCCCATCCAACGAGAAACTCAAATCAGTCATCCTCACGCTTCGTGGGCAACCTTTCCCTGACTCAGTCTCCCTTCTCTCTTTCCACCAAAACTGTTCTGTCACAAGCAGACAGCAACACGGACACAATCACAGGACTGAGCCCTACGAATCCCATCTACGGACTCTAAACGTCGGCGCAGAACAAAATCGGTCTCGCCGCTTGAAAATGAAGATTACACTCAGGCAGCAGTGGCCCTGTATTCTACGGTCCTGGAGTCCATCTCGGATTTTCAGTTCCGGAAGATACTAAAGCCACAGCTAAAACTTGAAAAAGTGAACCAAAAAAGGCTTCAAATCCGTATAATTTCAGGAGTCCATCAATGGTGACCACCTTCGTCCACTCGGCTGGCAGCTGAACCCAGAGCATGTGGAAGTTCCTGGAAAAGGCTATCCAAATCGTTGCTGGCGTGAGCCTGGCAGAATTGGTGCACCCCTCATTAAAGAAAAGGTCATACTGAGCGTGAAGGTTCCCGATTTATGTTCATCCTTCATTTTACAGAGCTTTAAAGTTCCCCATGGATGTTGGGGGAGTATCCAGAGATGGCCGAGTTACTAATGAACTCGTCATCGGTTCCCTGAGACAGGCCGTTGTCGTCCTTACCCCTTATGATTTCCGGACCATCGTGGACACTGAGTAAGGAGGTGCCTGTGGTATAGTCGTTATCGTCGTAGGAAATGGACACAGCGACACGAGTTCAAATCCTTGACGAGACTGATTGCATTTCACATAGTACTAATACCCTTGGAAAAGGTATGAATCCAATTATTCTCCCTCCAGCTATGGGTATATAGTAGGACAGACAAGGTTCTTCAGCCTTGGTGAGGCAACTAGTCTAGGAGAAGGAAAACTCTGAATTCAAACCTGTTAAACTCCGCTTAAAAATTGACCTTGTGTCATATCCTGCCCGAGCGGAGGGGTTAGTAAATAGTATCGTGGACAGTGAGTAAGCGAGTGGGTCAAAATGAATCTGAATGTTGCCAGCTTGAAAGTGAGGGGGCTGTGGATCTTGGACCCACATTACTGTAATCCATGCCAACCATTCCTCGCCACGCCCTCCCCTGCGTTTCTTTTATCCCATTAGTTTAGGTCCACTCCCCCATAGGGATAAGTTGGCTTGTTTTCCGTCCGCTTGAACACCGGAAAACAGTCAGCTCTCCACATCATAGACGGGGGGACAGGAAGATTACCAAACAGGGGTTTATCCTTGTTTTTACCAATTATTGTGGGAGGGTTTCTCCCCTCCCCTCCACCATCCTTTCCCAAATTGAGTATATGTCTTCATAGTAAATAAATCATTCATTTCTCCTGGTTTTAAGTAGCTTCTCGTACAGTGAATGTTGTATTTTGGTGATTGTTGCGCGCCAGTTGATGCGTGGCTGTCTTTTATTGTATTGTGCGTCTGGGTCGGTGAACGTGGCTAGTTAGGGCTCCCTAGATATCATAGTCTCTATCCTTCCCCCCTCTCCCTCTTCCCCTCAAAACTATCGGGGCTTCATGCTCCCCTAACATTGTATGTTTTTTTTATAATTTTGTGAAATGAAGAGTGCTTTACAGCTTAGCACAGAGCGAGGACCAAACAACATCTGAACGTCTTCGTGGCAATTTATATTTTGTTTAATCGCTCGTCTATGTGCAAGCAGAATCCGAATCACTCATTACACCTTCTTGGAGATGTTTCTGGCGTGACTCAGGCAGCTTATATACATATATATATTTCTCCCTCTTTGTCTTGATGACATTTATCATATAGACCCACTTTCATTTAATTTGTTTACACCTTTGACTTTCAAACGCCCACCAGCTGTATCACTTAAAAAATCAACGGATGAAAGAACCCTATTGGCATTTATAATAAGATATTTCCTTTTTTTCCTTCTCTCATCTTTCATTTACATTTGATTTTTAAAGTATTTCGCTATATAAATTGGTGTGTACCTATAATTTGTTTATATATATATATATATATATATATATATATATATATATATCATAAATTGCGGCGTAAAGTCAATTTTTCAACAAAACTAGGGATCGACTTATACAACAGGGCTACAATCCAAACCTTTTCCACTGTGTAGCCAACTAGGGGAACATTACACCGAGCAATCGATATACACTATTTACCAGAACTCTACTTGATGGCCGCGAACATTTCCGACTTAAACTAGTATTTGATGAATATATTTAAGAAATTAATACAGTTTGATATAAAATAATGGAATTATAAAACAAAGTAAATGTGATATTAATGCTACATCACATGCCGTTTCCAGCCGCTAAATACACTGACTGTAAATAATAACCGAAACGTCACTGTAGCCTTGTATGTTTGGGGGTCAATTTATACAGCAGATATAGATTTAAATAAGAATTTTTAGCTAAATATTTTGTCCACTTATATGCCAAGTCGATTTTACCCAACAATTTACAGTATATATATATATATATATATATATGTGTGTGTGTGTGTGTGTGTGTGTGTGTGTGTGTGTGTGTGTGTGTGTGTGTGTGTGTGTGTGTGCCTTCTCCATTGTCGACTGGGTTTGCAGGATACACCGACTGCATTTCTGCGGAGAGGTAAGACTTCCCCCAACGAGTGTCCTGCATATGACGCTCTGATGGTAACGCTCCAGTAATGCTGTAGTTTGGGTAATGCAGAGTACCCCTTCATCGCCATCACTCCCATGTCCACTCTGGCCCCGAGTAGGAGCACCTTATCGTGTCCTATCTATGCGCCAAATATAACTAAACTGTGTACTTACGCTGAACTAAAGTGTTTAAAATAGAACTCTTTTGATATTTAAACTGAGTACTTATGATAAACTGAATGGTTTGAAATAAAACAGTTTTTTATGTATAAAAATGGATTTGGCATTAAATAACACACAATAGTTGATATGTCATAAAACTACACCAAACCAAGATTTTTTTCCATTGGTATCTGTCTATGTATCTACAAATCTAAGGCAGATCGTTCGGTATAATAGTTGACAAGCTCAGCTTGCAAACCGTTGTTCATTCGCTACCAAATTGATGCTGCATATTCTGGCTTTGCTCCAAAGTATGATAACCTTAAATAGACTGATAGATATATGTACTATCCATTTATCTATGGATATTTGTCAGAAAATTTAAATCACATGGTTTGAATTGTGATAAGTAATTCTATAGACAATAAACTAATCAACACATTGCAGACACTTTTGAAGAGCTTATGATAAGCATTGTGTTAATCTTGTATTGGATTCTACATCACGTTCAGATAAAATAAACAGATACATATATGTTTGTCCTAGCATCCATCAGATTTCTACCCTTCTATATATATATATATATATATATATATATATATATATGGCGGGTGTGCACATGCATATAATGGAGTGAGGTATCAGCACTAGTACATCGAACATCCCACCAATTGCTAATCACCAATCAATAACTTAAACTGTTATTTTTATAATTTGATATATAATATATTCAGAGTATGTATGTATTATTATATTCCGAATATATATATATATATATATATATATATATATATATATATATATATATATATATATATATAAGATAAAATGCAAAGAAGTGAAGTGCTCGATGCTACTATAGCAGACAGAAATATTCTGTATTTGAAGTGTTTACATTTCTAAAATCAATATTTTTTTCTTTTAGTGTGTGTGCGTTACATGAACAAACATCATACCATGTGACACATTTATTTAAACCTTAAATACAGGTGATGAGCCTCTTTTTCTCCTATTTTCTTCTGACTTTAAGTAACGAACTTTAATAATAATAATAATAATAATATATATATATATATATATATATATATATATTATTATTATTATTATTATTATTATTATTATTTTCTTCTGACCTTAAGTAACAAACTTTAATAATAATGATAATATATATATATATATATATATATATATATATATATATATATATATATATATATGAGAGAGAGAGAGAGATCACATTACCCATTAAAATAGTACTTTGTAGATATTTTTTTGTTTTTTGTTTGTTTTTGTTTTTTGCTAACGCTCCACTGCAAAATTGCTCTAACATAAAGAATAAAGCAATTTTCAATACAATGAACAATTTGATATGTGGAGGAAGTCATAGTGTTCAACCTGTTGTCTTTTTCTATGCTTATTTTAGTTTAGTAAAATTCCAAAAATACAAGTCAGTCAGGACAATCATATTACTTAAAAATGGCTTGCGGCACTTGCTCTCTAACAATTACATCAGGCAAAATGAATTTTTGCCGCCACACTCAATAACCAACCAAATTTCCCAATGGATATATGATTTAATTGCTATTTGGTTACAGATAATTATAGTTTTTTTTATTACTTTTCATATCTAATTATATACTTTTCGTACATGCATTTCTTCTTATTGTTATCAATATTTTGGTTGTTATTTACTCTTTTAGAGTTTTTTCACATCAGTGTTAGCTGATGGTTTTTCACTGGAGTTTGAGTGACAGCAAGTCTCCTCAAGTCTCCAGGACTCGTCTCAGGATTCTGGCCATTCTTAGCAATGCTGTCGTTTGGATAGTCTCCACCCGTCCGCCAACTTCCATGTCCTCCAGGCCTTTTAATAATCCTTTAGTTATTGTGCCTAACGCACCAATCTCATTATTATAATTATTCAAGATTATATATATATATATATATATATATATATATACATATACTGGAGGTGCCCGTGCTGCAATGGTAATCATCGTACGAAATGGGTTACTCGAGGTCAAACCCGGACGAATCCATTTGCATTTCTCAATAGCGCTAATGCCCGTAGGAAAAGTATGAATCCACCTATTCTCCCTTCATCTATGAGTAAAATAGTAGGGTAGACTGACTCCTTATTAGTATGACAATCGATGTAGAAAAGGAAAACTCTGAATTCAAATCGGTTAAACTCCTCATAAAACAGTGACCTTGTGTTGCATCCTGTTTGTGGTGAGGGTTGGTATATATATATATATATATATATATATATATGATAAATAACAGAAGAAAAATCGACATGCGAAAAAATAATAATAGCTGTAAAAACGTTAACTAAAACGTGCTGAAAGGCCGGAAAGGAGAGTTCTATAAAAACAAAAACATGGTTACCCTATAGTCCCTTTGTCTACTGCTCCGGGCAGTTTTAACAAAAACCCATAATGTTGAATATTGAGAGGAATGATCCCTTTGACACGCCGTATAAGTTGCGTGGGTGGCATAACAGGTTGTACATCTCTTTCTTAAAGTAAAGAGGACGCGGCTTCGTCAGCAGAAGTGGTGCGTAAGTTACGTTAGTGGCATGCTAAAAAGGATGCATGTCCAAGCGCTACGCGTAGGTGTCAGGTATGGCTTCGGGGATTGTGTGTGCGTACTAGAAATTAAATAAACCAGTGAAGAGTTCGACTCAGAAGAACGAAGCAGAAAGGCAGTAGAGGTTTTACAGAAAAACCGCACTGTCGTCCCTTTGTGTGTGCATTTCAGCCATTTTCGTATCTCTCGTACTCTTCACATACGTACATTACGGGTAATCGAAAAAAAAAACAAGACGCATATTATATCTTTATATATCAGTATTTTTCTTCTCAGTATGCAACAATAACACACTCATCAGACACGAATTTGTGCGAGGACATCAATTAAATATGAATAAAAAAAAAGCATAAAAAATGAAAAAATTAGAAGAAAAGGGGAAAAGGTTTGCCAATGGTCCTGGAGACCGGGGTTCAATTCCAGGTCGATTCATACCAAAGACTCAAAAAAAATGATACTTGATGCCACCTTGCTTAATACTCAGCATTATAAGGTACGTATCAAGGGTAAAGTGGAGCAATCCAGGGAATGGAGTAGTGCCCTCCCCTACACCTCGGTGTAGTAGCTATTGAAAGGGGAGGCTTTGGGTTGCCCTCGACTCAGGTCGACAACTTTACTTTCATATATATAAAGTTGGTGACCCTAATCGAGGGAGATGTGAAGGCTCCTTTTCAATAGCTACTACACTGATGGGTAGAGGGTAGCGCTATTCCTTTCCCTGGATTGCTCCACTTTACCCTTGATAGGTACCTTATAATGCTTAGTGTTCAGCAAGTACCATTTTTTGAGTCTTTGGTATGACCTGAACTTGGATGGAACCCCAGTTTATATATATTGCCATCCAAAGAAAGACTATTTCATTGTATCACAACTCTCTCTTTCCTTCTCTCTCTATCGCTCTCTCTCTCTCTCTCCATATATATATATTTATATATATGAGATGAAAAGAAGTTATTAGACAAATGGGAAAGTTTCCTAATAGTTACTTATTTTTACATGTTCTCAACTAGTTTCAACTGGTCATCAGTGGAAGAAATGTTTTTCTAAGGAAACGTTTTTTAAGGTCTTAAAATAGTCTTTAAAATAACTCAAGTGCCACAAAAGAAGCAATGAAAAATAAATTAATAACATAGCATATCAATTCGTTGAATGAAAATTATTTTTCATTATCGAATTATTTTGAACAGACAATTTTTTTATAATCTCAGCTATAATAAACAACTGGCCGCCAGATTTACATTTAAAAGATATTTGTTTAACGTGGGTAAGGTACGCTTCAAATTTGCTGTAACCTGTTTGTGCTCGATACTTAGCAGAGGCATTTTTTATTTAGATATTTATGTACCAACTTATATCTATCCATCTTACTTTAAAAGCAGTGCTTTGGGAGTGGTTTAATTTGATATCAAAATCAATTGGGGATCACTCTTTGGAGACGTTTTATTTACGTGTATTATCGTCCTGATATGGTCTAATGCGTTTTTTCTGTTCTTTCTATGAGGATTGAAGCCAAGAGATTATTGGAATATATCGCCTAACAGGCAAACTAAATTGATGGCAAGATTTCTCTATGAAGTTGAAGCTTGTAGGTTGGAAATTGATTTTCAGAGAATGCAACTATCAAGGGTATTTGGAGAGAGTATCAAATAAGGATCATTTTAAAATTTAAGAACGAAAGAAATTTGCTTGAATTTCTTCGTGTATACAATCCCTCTCTCTCTCTCTCTCTCTCACTCTATTTCTCTCTCTCTCCTTCTCTCTCTCTCTGTCTCTGTCTCTCTCTCGCTCACTCTATTTCTCTCTGTCTCTCCTTCTCTCTCTCTCTCTCTCTCTCTCTCTCGCTCGCTCACTCTATTTCTCTCTCTCCTTCTCTCTCTCTCTCTGTCTCTGTCTCTCTCTCGCTCACTCTATTTCTCTCTGTCTCTCTCCTTCTCTCTCTCTGTCTCTCTCTCTGTCTCTCCTTCTCTCTCTCTGTCTCTCTCTCTCTGTCTCTCTCTCTCTCTCTCCTTCTCTCTCTCTCTGTCTCTGTCTCTCTCTCGCTCACTCTATTTCTCTCTGTCTCTCCTTCTCTCTCTCTCTCTGTCTCTCTCTCTATAAATATACGTTTAAAGTTATGTGTTTTTATCGTGTATACGCATATATTTGTGTGCAAAGGTTAATATATTCGTTTGTTTATTGCGTTCTTTTTATTGTTCAGACACTTAGCCATTTAGAATATTTCTTTCTGTTGGCAACAGATGACATGTCCCTGCCATAAATCTCTAGTTCGTGCTTGAACTTGAACAGAAAGTATCTGGCCACTTTCAGGGAGCTCATGATATCAATGGGAGATACTATATTAATGTTAACATGATGTCTGAAAAAAAAATAACATTGGCATAATTTGGCGCATTCACGATGACATGTCGTTTGGTCGTAAGCCATTTATATTCAAATATTTATTTTCCAGGCGTTAATTATTTGTTTTCGAATACCTGGAGAACTCTGTTTAAAAATATTAACAAAGGTAATTGAAATATAGGGCATCTACAAAATAAAAATCTTTTAAAATCTATTCAAGATATTGACTCCTACAATGCACAGTTTACTAGAAAAAAATGTTTATAATTGAAGCTTACTGTCGGATTACCGTTGAATATTAAACACACCATGAATGCATTGCCCAATCAGCTGGGGCTGTAGAATACGCCGACTGCTTCTCTGCAGAGGTACCAGTAATGCTGGAGCTTTGGGGAATGCAGAGTACCCCTTCATTCCTATCGCTCCCAGGTCCACTTTGGCCCGGAGTGGTAGCATCTGATAGGGTCCTATCAATGGTTCAAATAGAACTGAACCATAAACTTATGGTAAATTGAATTACTTGAAATAGAACTGTTTTGACATTTAAAATGCGTACTAAACTGTATTGTTTGAAATAGAAAAGTTTTTGTATGCTAAACTGAATTGTTTGAAATAGAACTGTTTATATGTACAAAAAGGTATTTGACATTAAATAACCTACAATGGTTGATATGCCATAAAACCAAAGCAAACTAAACGAATCCATGAATGTATGTTCATCTTCACAATGGTCAACCATTTCTGAACGGCAACTATCCGTGCATTCAAGAGAGAATCAAACAGAAATCAATCTATAATTAGTAACAAGAAAAATGTTGAAAATAATTACGATGGTTATTACGGAACTAGAAAATGGAATTGACAACAAGAAGAAAAACTTTTGCTGGGGTGAAAATCTAGATACGCATTTTCCAGAGAGATTTACTTTCATCATTACTATTTGTAATAGCATACTCAGAAAATGCACTGGCGGCTATAAATCTACCAAATTGCAAGAAAAGATTAATCACCTAATGCACATGGACGACATCAGCCTATTTGCAAAAAAAAAAAAAAATGAAAAAGAATTGGAGACTCTAATGCAAACAATAAGAATATGTATTTAGGATACAAGGATGGAATTCGGCATAGAAACATGTCCATGCTATTAATGAGAAGCGGGAAAAGAGAAATAACAGAAGGAATAGAACTGCCAAATCAGGTAAGAATTAGAACGGTCGAAGAAAAAGAAAATTAAAAGAACTTGGTAATATTGTAAACGTACCCCATCAAACAAACGGAGATGAAAGAAAAAAATTAAAAAGTATCTCAGACAAACGAGAAAACTCGAAACCAAACTCTGCCGTAGGAATCACAGCAAAAGAATAAACACCAGGACTGTTCCCCTTTGTACGATACCTGGGACCGTTCTTGAAATGAACGAAGGAAGAACTTCAACAAATAAACCTGAGGACAAGAAAGCTATGACAATACATAAAACTTTACATCCAAGAGATGACACAGAAAGAATATAAGAGTCAAGAAAAAGAGAAAAAAGGACTGGAGAGCATAGAGGATAGTGTCGATGCATCAAACGAGGATTTGAACACTACATACAAAAGAGTAAAAACTAATGACAGCGACCAGAAATTACACAGGCAACAGAACAAAAATAACTTGGAAACATAAATGGGAAATAAAACAATTGGATTGATATTTCAAGCGACAAACTGGCGAAATCTCACAGTAGAAGACATGACATGGCTAAGAAAAGGAAATGTTAAGAGAAACACAGAATGCCTTTTAATAGCAGTACAAAATAACGTCGTAAGGATCAATAATGTTACAGCAAAAAGAGATAAAACGCAAAAGAAGTGTTGGTTATGTGTTGATAAAAACGAAACGATTAATCACGTAATAAGCGAATGTAGAAAATTGCTGCAAAGAGAACAACTGAGTGGGATAGGTAATCCATTGGGAATTATGCAAAACAATATTAATTTGGCCATACGAACAAATGGTATGTGAACGACCCAAATTTGAAACACAAATTTCTTTTAAGATACAAAAAAGAATCCGTCCCAGGCAATACGACGCATAAAATTCTCTGTGATTTTGAGATACAAGCAAATCACCTTAATCCGGGTTGGATAAAGAGATTTAGTGATTATTTTGAAAAAAAGAGAACTTGCCGAATAATGCATTTTGCAGTCCCGGCAGACCACAGAATGATAATCATAGAAAATGAAAAAGAGACAAGTAACTAGACCTTGCCAGAAAACTAAAAAGTTATGGAACATGAAGGTGACTTCAATATTGATCGTAATTGGCGCGCTTGGAACAGTCCTCAGATGCTTGGAAAGGAGGCTGGAAGAGTTGGAATTCGGAGGAAGAATCGAGACCATTAAACCTGCAGCATAGTCGTGATCAACTAGAATACTAAGAAGAGTCTTGGAGGAATGAAATTTGGTCTGGAGAAATTTGTAAAAGTAACAAATAGGAAAGGCCTGCTTGTAAAATCTAAAACTACCACTCGAGATATAAGCAGAAAAATTATCGAGTTAGAACACAATAGAACATTCCATATTTACCCAACCCCTCCGCTCGGGCAGGATATGACACAAAGTCAGTATGTTTAAGCGGAGTTTAACAGGTCTGAATTCAGACTTTTCCTTCTCCGAGACTAGTTGGCTCACCAAGGCTGAAGAACCTAGTCTGCCCTACAATACCCATGGCTGGAGGGAGGATAATTGAATTCATACCTTTCCCAAGGGTGTTAGTGCTATGTGAAATGCAATCAGCCTCGTCCAGGATTTGAACTCGTGTCGACGTGTCCGTTTCCTACGACGATAACCATTACACCACGGGCACCACTGTAGAACCTATCAATATTCAGAAATTAATATAGTGACAGGTATCATACTATTAAGAAAGAAAAATTGAGAAAAATGTTATAGGAGAATCTGAGCTATATTAAATACTGAAATGAGTGCAATAAATTATTTTTAAAATACCACTAATGAAATAGTTTTAATATAATAAGCTGGATATTTGCTAAAATTTTAAGAAATAAATATTGAAGTTAAGAAACTAATAACTTGCCATGGAATGCATCATACAAGAGCAGATACAGAAGGCCACTACATAAAGAGAGAAAATGTTAGAAAAGGCTTAATCCAAAGAGAATTAACCAACAAAACAACCACTACAGGATTATAGAAACACTTAATCACTACAATGGATTGGGTGCTACAGTCTGTAAACCCTCAGATGTGGCAAAAGAAGAATATTCTGTTAGTAAAGGAAGAAATATATTTAGTAAATAACTTGATCTCATACCGAAAGAATAGAACATGAAAGATAAAGCAATAGAAGCAACAAAAATATAAAGAAGCAAAATCACAAGGACTAAATCAATTACAAACGCCAGGTGACAAAACCCCCTATATTGACGATAAGCACAACGAATTAAAATTGCAGATACAGATATCGTAAAAACTAATTGATGGCTAAAAAGTGTTAACTGAAGGCGGAGACCGAAGGGTTTGTATTAATAGCAACACGGCCAGAGCCTACCAATTAGGAAAAGAATACACCATCCGCATCTCTGCAGAGGGGTAAAATCCCTCCCAACGAGTGTCCTGGATATGACACTAATCTATATCTAATGGTGAGGCTCCAGTCCTGGAGCTTTGGGGGAAGTGGAGTACCCGTTCATTGACACTGCTCCCAGATCAAGCCTGAGTTAGAGTTGTAGCGCCCGATGGGGTCCAATCTATGGTTCAAAAGGAACTGTTTGACACTTAAACTGTGAGCAATCAAATGATTTATGTTAAACTGAATAGTTGGAAATACAGTTGTTTCAATATTTAACTGTGTGTAAACTAGTTATATATATAATATATTTAATTGAATTGTTGGTGTTACTTGAAACCATTTAACTGTGTGCAAACGAATTAGTAATTTTGAATATAATTATTAGCCTTATATAGCAATACTAGAAACTATTTAACTTTGTAGAAATAACAGCAATACTCATGTGTAAACAAATTAGTTCTGACTCATTTAAAAATGAAATTATTAACAAATTATTCGCGTACAAATAATATGTGTATGTCCATTTAAATATGTGCAAACAATTGACAAATGTTAAAATGTTAACGTTAAAAATCAATACTTGAAACCATCTAACGTTATGCGAACAAATGATTTATTGTAAATATAATTATTCGTTTTTGATAGAAATACTTAAAACCATGAAAAAAAATAAGATCAGGCTCGATTAAGAATGTTATCTATAAAATGTGTTTACAAATGACAGATGTTTAATATATGTGTATAAATAAGATTTCGCATTATATTAACATGGAATAGTTGATATGATACAAAACCCAACCAAACCAAATCATATATATTTAATATATATGTATAAACAGGATTTGGCATCGAATAACCAACAATGGCTGATATGCCACAAACCCAACCGAACCAAATCATATATATACATATATATACATATGTATAGACAGGATTCGGCATTAAATAACCTACAATGGTTGATTAACTCAATGAAACTAAATCCTACTTAATATACATGTAGAAACAGGATTTAAATTTGCAATAGTTGATATGTCATAAAACCCAACCAAACCAAATAATATTCATTTAATATATATGTATTAAGAGGATCTGGCATTAAATAACCTGAATAGTTGGTATGTCATAAAACCCAACCAAACCAAATAATATTCATTTAATATATATGTATTAAGAGGATTTGGCATTAAATAACCTGAATAGTTGGTATGCCATAAAACCCGACCAAACCAAATAATATTCATTTAATATATATGTATTTAGAGGATTTGGCATTAAATAACCTGAATAGTTAGTATGCCATAAAACCCAACAAATCTTCCCGAACTTTTCTTGCTGGTAAACAATCACATAAAACGGATTAAACCCAATATATATACTATGCGAACAAAAGACTGAATAATATGACCTCTTAATGCCTGGTTATCTAATCCTAACACCAACAAAATATAAAGAAATGCACGATAAAATGAAAACATGCTTTTTAAAGATACGCCAGTACTAAAAGATAATATCATATCACTCCAAGAATACAATAAAGTAAGTAAATAAAAAGACCTGGATATGGAAATGGAAAAATGTGGAACATTAATATTACCACTGTGTCAGTAATAGTGGGAACTTTGGGTATGATCAAGAAAGAGAAAGATAAACACATCAACAAGATACCTGGCAGCCCCAGATAATATGAAGTACAAAAGCTTGTATTTTGTGGAACTGCTCATCTCCTTTTGAGAATATTATCAACGTGACTGGAAAAGTAACCATCAAAAGAGTCAGCAAAAAGAATGATCATATTGAATTCATATAAGTAGTATTTTCCTCATTCTAGATTTTTGGTAGAGACTTGTAGAAGAATTATTAGAAACCAAAAGAATAAATGAAAATTGAACAATTATAATAATAATAATAATAATAATAATGATAATAATAATATGGAACTTGAAGGTAACGGTGATACTAATTGTAGTTGGTGCGCTTCGAACGGTCTCCAGTGTTTGGTTGGTTGGCTGGTTGTTTGGTTTTATGACGTATCTACCTTTGTAGGTTACTTAACGCTAAATCCATTTTTATACAAATAATCAGTTCCATTTCAAACAATTCAGTTTAGCATAAGTATACATTTCTATTTCAAGCTATTCAGTTTAGTCAAACAGTTATAATTCAAACAACCCAGTTAAGTATAAGTATAGTCTTTGTTTACACCCAGTTAAATGTCAAAACAGTTCTAATTGCAACAATTCAGTTTAGCGTAGTACAACTTCAATGTCAAAAACAGTTTATTTTAAACAATTCAGTTTAGCATCAGTACGCAGTTTAGTTTGATTTGACCCGTAGATAGGGCCCTATCAGGTACTACCACTCCGGGCCAGAGTGGACCTGGGAGCGATGGCAACGAAGGCGTACTCCGCATTCCCCAAATAATGGGAGACAGCCATTATAATACAAAATGGAATTTTTGATATATTTGTTTTATAAATCCAACTTGTTATACATATAAACATTAGATTGCCCAGTCGACTGGGGCTGTAGAATACACTGACTGCACCTCTGCAGAGGGGTAAGACACCCCCCTGCCAACAAGTGCCCTGGATATGACACTAAACAGTCTGTTGGTGAGGTCCCAGTAATGCTGGGGCCTTGGGGATTACGGAGTACCTTTTCATTGCCATTGCTCCCAGGTCCACTCTGGCCCTATCTATGGGTTAATTAGAACTAACGGCGTACTTATGCTAAACTGAATTGTTTGATTAAACTGAATAGCTTGAAATAAAAATGTTTTTGACAATTAAACCGTACTGGCATTTAAACTGCGTGCTTATAATAAACTGAATTATTAGAAATTAAACTGTTTTTGACATTGAAACTGTACTTACACTAAACTGAATTGCTACATATAACTGCTTGAATAATTTGAAATAGAAATGTTTCTGACAATTAAACTGTGTACTTACGCTAAACTGAATTGTTTTAAATAGAACTGGTTATTTACATAAAAATGGATTTGGCGTTAAATAACCTACAAAGGTTGATATGCCATAAAACCTAACAAACCAAACCAAACAAACATTAGACTGAATGAATATATTAACCTATTTGTTCAATAAATACTGCATACATCGTTGCATCATCTCATCGACAGAAAGCAATGTCAAAATATACATAGTTAAAGCATTGACTGTTATCGACGATATGGAAAGAGAATTCTTCCGAGATGTAACCGTGTCCATACTATTGTATGGTTGCACAATTTTAGCTTTACCCAAACGCTTGAAGAAAAAGCCTGATAAAAACTACACAAACTTCAAACAAATCTTGAAAGTTGTGCTCTGCAAAATAGCAACTGTATGGCCACTTGCCTTCTATCTCACAAGAAATCCAAGTAAGACAAGCAAGACATATTGGCCACTCATCTAGATATAACGAAAAACCCATAAGCGATGTTATCTTATGGATTCCTACAAATGGAAACACCAGTATAAGCCAATCAGCTAAAACTTATATTCATTAGCTCTGTGAAGACACTGCATGCCGTCTAGAATCAAGAGTGATGGTCAATAAGGACGGATTGTGAGAGAGACTCAGGAAATTCCTTGCTGATAACACGCCTTAATGATGATGATGATATCTGTAATTTTAACCTTCCATCTTTTAAGTCAACCGGATGGTTGGTTGGTTGGTTGGTTTTATAGCATATCAACCTTTGTAGGTTATTTAACGCTAAATCCATTTTTATACAAATAATCAGTTCTATTTAAAACTATTCAGTTTAGCATAAGTACACAGTTTAATTGTCAAAAACATTTCTATTTCAAGCTATTCAGTTTGGTCAAACAGTTCTAATTCAAACAATTCAGTTTAGTATAAGTATAGTTTTTGTTTACACCCAGTTAAATGTCAAAACAGTTCTAATTGCAACAATTCAGTTTAGCGTAGTACAACTTCAATGTCAAAAACTGTTTTATCTTAAACAATTCAGAGGTGCCCGTGGTGTAGTCGTTATCGTCGTAGGATATGGACACGGCGACACGAGTTCAAATCCTGGACCTGACTGACTGCATTTCACATAGCACTAATACCCTTGGGGAAGGTATGAATCAAATTATTCTCCCTCCAGCTATGGCTAAATAGTAGGACAGACTAGGTTCTTCAGCCTTGGTTAGGCAACTAGTCTAGGAGAAGGAAAACTCTGAATTCAAACCTGTTAAACCCCGCTTAAAAATTGACCGTGTGTCATATCCTGCCCGAGCGGAGGGGTTAGTAAATAGTATCTTAAACAATTCAGTTTAGCATCAGTACGCAGTTTAGTTCTATTAGACCCATAGATAGGGCCCTATTGGGTGCTCCCACTCTGGGCCAGAGTGGACCTGGGAACGATGGCAATGAAGGGGCACTCCGTATTCCCCAAAGCTCTAACATTACTGGAACCTCACCATTAGATTGTTTAATGTCATATCCAGGACACAACTTGGAACCCAATCCAGAGTTAGTAAAAAGGATTGGAAGAATTGGAAATCAGATGAAGGATCGAGACCATCCAGAGTAGAGTATTGTTAAAATTCACAAGAATACTCGTGATAGTCCTGGGAATGCGAGGAGACGCTGCCACTAAAACTCCAGTGAAAGATCACCGACACAGGTTGTAGTGAAAAGCTCGCGAGTAGAATAATAATAATAATAATAATAATAATAATAATAATAATAATCTCAAAACCATGCTCAGCCGTAAAAACCTCTTCGAAGGAATAAACACCAAGACAGTCCCCTTTGTAAGATACTCTGGACTATTCTTAAACTTAACTAGAGTGGAACTCAGATAAACGAACCAGAGGATAACGAAACTGATCACAATGCACAAAGCCTTACACGTAAGAGATGACATAAAAGTTGGCGACCGTAATCGAGGGGGACCCGAAGGCTCCCTTTTTAATTGCTACCACATCAATGTGTTGGGAAGGGTGCTACTCCATTCCCTGGATTGCTCCACTTTACCCATGATTATTACCTTATAGTGCTGAGTGCTAAGCAAGGCGGCACGAAGTACCATTTTTTGAGTCTTTGGTTTGACTTCACCTAGGATTGAAACCCTGTCTCCTGGGCGATTGATGAACATTCTACCCTTGTGGCGATAGACAGACTATATACGCCAAGAGAAAAAGATGACGACTCGTCAGCATTGTGGTCTGCGTAAATGCATCAATACAAGAACTCGAAGAATACAAAAAAGAGCAAAAACTAATTATAGAAACCAATAAAAGCAATGTCAACATAATGAAAACAGGAAATAAACAAACTCTAGTAAACAGAGATGGGAGGGAAAACAACTGTATCCATAATTCAAGCGACAAATGGAGAGTTTGCACACGAGATGATCTGGTCATGGTTTACAAGGGGAAACCTTAAGAAACTGAATCTCTTCAAATAGCAGCACTATCTAATGCCATAGGAACAATTATATCAAAGCAGCAATTGATAATACATAATTGAACAAGTGTAGGTTATGTAGAAATACAGATGAAACGGTTAATCACATAGTGATAATGGAGTAGAATGGCTGGGTGGGAAAGATGATTTACTAGAAACTGCGCAAGAGATTAGAATTTAACCTCACAACCAAATGATATATACACAAACCAGAATCCATCAAAGAAAATAGGGCGCATAAAATCCTCTGCGACTTTGGGACATAAACAGTCACCCAATTTCGACGTGAAAGCCTGACCTTAATCAACAAGTAAAAAATAATTTGTAAACTTTGCTATTCGATCGAACCTAATCATGTGCAAACAAATGGAATCCTGTTTATTGAAAATGTTACCTACTTTGTATTCATCCAGAAATCCTTGGTTGAATGTATATACATATCGATAGAATTTGGCATTAAATAACCTACAAAGGTTGATAGGCCATAAAATCCAAACAACCAACCAACCAAATGATCGAACCACCAAGTGAACATAAGCGAAAACGAAAAGATAGACAAAAAGTTGGATCGTGCTGGAGAGCTGAGAAAAAAAAACTGTGGAATATGAGGATGTCAGAAATACTAATAACAGTTTGTGAGCTAGAAACTGAACCCGAGAGGTTGGAGTGGCAGAATTGTAAATCAAGGAAACAACCGACACCAAACAGACCACAGCATTGTTTAAATCAGTTAGAAAACTGAGAAGAGTCCTGGGGACCTGAGGAGAATTAATGTCACTCAAACCCCAGTAAAAGACCTCCAGCTAACTTTGGTGTGAAAAACTCACAAGGAGTGAAAAAAATAATAATGATAATAATCCACTGCGTATTGTGCTTGAGACTAAAGTTAGGCTAGGCTGATTGGTTTCAGTTTCAGTTTCTTTATTTTAATGGCATATCAACCTTCGTGAGTTATTTAATGCCAAAGTCATCCTTCTAGAAGAACAGTCGTGATGCTATTTAACCCATAGCTGGGAGGATAAGGGGTTTCATACCTTTCCCAAGGGTATTTGTCCGATAGTAAACGTATGAGCACGACTGGAGTACGAACTCGCTTACTACAATTCTGCAGTCCATCACTCAATGCTGACGGATGGTAATTGCACAAAACAGAAATTGTCTTTGAAAATGAGGTGTATAAAAGTCTCTTGGACTTTGAGATAGAAAAAGACAACTTAATCCCGACCAGAAGACGAGATCTACTATCCACTGACAAGAAGAAAATATCAAGTGGATTTTACCGTCTTAGTTAAAAGAGTTAATGTAAGAATTGCTTTAAAAATTCAAGGAAAAACTAAGAAAAGGGGGAACGGTGACGATGAAGAACGGTTTAAGACTAGGTAGATTCATAGATAAATATCGAAATAAAGAATAAGATGAAGAAAAAGTAGAAAGGAATTAAAAAGAGACAAATTTAAGCAGACTAAATGCCAAGAAAAATCCTCGTTGAAATAAAACTATGAAGAAAAAAGAAACAAAAAGAAAGAAAGATCTAACTAAAAGAAAGAAAGAAAGAAAGAAAGAAAGAAAGAAAGATATTCAATGAAAATAAAAAAAAAATTGAAAGAAGTATTGAGGTGAGAAGAGATGCAGATTGAATTTTGTAGAAAAGAAAAAGACTTCACTGTAGGTGACGTAATGGAACCGTCCATAGTGGGGTTGGTGGAGACAGACAAGCAATCGTTTGCTCAAATAAGTGACACGTGACAGGAACCGGAATTCAACAGAAGCATTACTTTTAAGCATCCAAAGAGACTGCAACATTAGAAAATAAAAGAACTGTAAGAGAGCAAAAGCAAGAGAGAGAGAGAGAGAGAGAGAGAGAGAGTGTGTGTGTGTGTGTGTGTGTGTGTGTGTGTGTGTGTGTGTGTGTGTGTGTGTGTGTGTGTGAAAGGTAGAGAGAGTGAGTCTTTGTGAGAAAGAAAGAGACAGACAGACAGATAGACAGACAGAAAGAAAGAAAGAAGTATGAAAAGAAGAAAAACTGTAAAGGTTAAAAGAAAAAGGTGAGATAATAAAAATTGATTGAATTTAGAACGGTTTCTTTTATCAGACATTTGAGTTCACTGCGCTGCTTGGAATGTGTCTCTTAATTCGTATTTTAGCTTCACATATCGTAAGAAACAATCGAGTGAGTTTTATTTGATAGAGAGGTTCGCTTTTAGTGGATTTCTGCTGAGTGACAACGGATGCACCGAAAAAAGGTAGGCGAATTTGAATGTTAAATGCAAAACACTCGTTTACAAATATTTTTTCAAACTCTCTCTACACTTGCTCACAAACGGCTAAAATAAAGAGAGTAAGTCTGGAAAATGAAAGTATATTTTTAAAGTAATTATAAGATCGCTTAAATAATTAATTAAATTCAAATAAAGTAAGAGAAAAAAGGGAACGTTGACTTTTTATTATCGCTATAATTAATTCGTACTTTTGCTTCACATAGCGTAAGAAAGAATCTAATTTGGTAGAGAGAATCACTCTTAGTGGATTAAGCTCAAATAGAAATCGGTTTTATAATAATGATGATAATGATAATGATAATAATGATATGTTAGTTTTCTTCAAAACCGTTCCTTTAGCATTTAACAAACTTATTCCAGTGATAATCCCCTTTGTCGAAGCACCTAAAGAATATCTATTTTGATATGTTGTGAAGCTGCAACGTCGTTTTTTTATGTCTTTCACCTGCTGAGTTATTACCGTTAAAATCAATTTTGTGTTTAGAGAACTGATGGCCTAATGAGTAGTGTGTTCGCCAATGGTCCGGGAGACCGAGGTTCAATCCTATGTCGAGTCACACCAAAAACTAAAAAAAATGGTACTTGATGCCGCCTAGCTAGGCACTCAGCACTATAAGGTGAGGATCAAGAGTAAAGTGGAGCAATCCAGGGAATGGAGTTGCGCCCTCATCTACACCTCGGTGTCGTAGCAATTGAAAAGGGAGCCCTCGGGTCACCCTCGACTAAGGTCACCAACTTTACTTTACTTACTTTATTTACGTGCATAATACACATTTCTCCAAATGTTCGATATCTGGAAACTCTTTATTCCTAAGACGTATCAATTGTTTGAAAAATAGTTTGTTGTTCATAATGTTTCAAGACTGGCTTGAGAATTTTTATTTTACTTATTGGCACTGACTGCTCTTTATTAATTCTAGACCTCATCTGTTTATTATATGTTTTGCAGCCGTGTCCACGTCTTCATGTAAATTTTAAAATTTAAGAAGTTACAGCTTCAGTCCCAATACTTTTTGACCATCCCACGTACACAAATTTATATGAAAATATTACAAATTACTTATCCAAATATACTCTCTCAAGATGCAAGAATTATTTTCTTTGGCTTTGTTTATCGCTTTAACTGCATATCAATTCCTCATTGTTTGTTTAATGGCGAAAATTGATTCATTTCTTTGGTTTCGTTTCGCTTCGTTTCGTTTCGTTTATTCTATTTCGTTTCCTTTATTTCTTTAACGACATATAAACTCCTTATGACTTTGTCAATACCAAAATGTCATCTTTTTTTTGTATATTATTACAATCGTAAATATTTTCAATTCAATTACACATTCTTATACAAATTATTTACATACAATTAAAAGGTTTCAAGAATTCCCAATATTAATCATTGTATTTACCAATAATCCTTTGTTCGAACACAGTTATATAGTTTCAGGCATTCCAATCTAACACCAATAATTTTCAAACTGATCGATTTGACTCATAAATGAAATCCTATCATGTACGACCAATCCTGGTCAGAATGGAACTGGGTGTAATTAGTACTTAACACAACCCAAAACTCTGGAACTCAACCTTCAAAACCAGATATAGATTCGTGTCATAATCAAAACGGCTCTTTTTAGTAGGAGAGGGTTCTTAACTCTCTATAGGGGATTACAGTTACCATATTTCAAGCTCCGTTAAAATGTGTTTTTAGATAAAAAAAATCCTCATTTTTTTTACTTCAAGTAATTTTTATAAATCATCCAAATAATGAAGACTCTCATCAAATATAATTGATATTTGTCGTTGAATTAACCATGGTTATCTGATTTTTAATCATGGTTGTCAACCTTATTTATTTTTATAGATAATTATAATTATTTTCTAAAAAGAAAAAACAGTATCATGACATTATAAATAAAAATACTTGCTCATTACATTCTAAACATACATAAAGGAAAATCTAACCGCAACTAAATAAATAAATAAATAAAGAAAGAAAGAAAGAAAGAAAGAAAGAAAAGGAAAATCTAACCACAAAGAAAGAAAGAAAGAAAGAAAGAAAGATGCTAGGTGTAAAGAAAAAAAAGCTTGCCTTTTAACAAGGAAAAAGGAAAAATAATTGACAAGAAAAAAAGAAAGAAAGAAAGAAAGAAAGCCATTTACCAGTAAACGTGAGAAAAAGAGAAAAAAACTACTTATATAGTTTCATGCATTCCTAGTAAGTAAAGTAGGCGACCATAGTCGAGGGTGACCCGAAGGCTCCCTTTTCGATAGCTTACTACACCAAGGTGTAGGGGAGGGCGCTACTCCTTTCCCTGGATTGCTCCACTTTACCCTTGATCCGTACCTTATAATGCTGAGTGTTAAGCAAGGAGGCATCAAGTACCATTTTTTGAGTCTTTGGTATGACTCGACCTGGGATTGAACCCAGGTCTCCCGGGCGATTGGCGAACACTCTAACCGCTATTGGCGAACACTCTAACCGCTAGGCCAATGTCCGGTATAAATGCATTCCTATCCAATGCTAATTATTTTCAAACTGATCTATTCGACCCATAGTTGGATAAGACTAAAAGAAGCAAGACTAGTGAGACTCAGAGGGGAGCTGAGAGTAATGACAAGGAATGGGTACACATCACTTCCCAGATATGTCGAACTTGAGCTTCACCTCCAATTACCGTTTAGAGTCATACCCAGGAAACTCTACTTTGGGGTTAGGGTGATACGGTCCGCGTATTCTAAGCCCCACCGACAGGGTGGTCGCCTGATTTGAGTCATGGTTACTATTATCTGTTCCCCAAACATCAAAACTCAATCTCGTGGTCACCCTTTTGAAATAAGAAATCGTAACCGATTAAAAAGCAGTCTCGGTTGAATACGTTCAAGACTGTTTCCAAAAGCGAGAACAAAATCTTTGCCAGTAACTGTATTTCTGAAGGAACAATTCTAAAAGAGATTAATTTGATTTTTAATTAGGTTGTTGATAAATATTTTTGCGTATTAAATTTCTTTGCATAAAAGACTGTCATTTAAAGATCTATGTTTTATGTTTGCATATCAAGAAATTTTCGAGATCACGTACCACCGAGATGTCCTTGGATCATACTTATTTCTAATCTTGAAACCGAATGATACCTTCAAGAAGGCACTTCAAAATCATTTCCCGAACTACAGAGAACAAGAATTAAACTCCAATCGTATATAGATTTGGTACTCGGTTTGGCAGATCCTATTCACCCATTATTGCTAATTATATCAATTCAAACCCAAATATTAACAGACGAATACACATACTCTCACAAACACACGCATATATATATATATATATATATATATATATATATATACTTTTAAAATGATGAAAAGACCGTTTAAAAGCTCTACTTGATTCCAGTGATTACCGACAGTCAAATAGGTGAAGACAATATCAAAAGCACTGATTTCTTATAAATGCACTGGGGAATATCTGTTCATTTTGAATGGTGGTTGGGGAGAGCTATTAAAGTGCACTTCAAATATCTCTGTCTAGTTAGAGGCATCCGTTTGGCTTTCAAATAATTTGAATTACTTGAGGAAATGCAATAAATATTAAGTACAGCATTTTGCGAGAATTTAACTTGATTTGATAGGTATGATTGGGAGGTGAAAGAAAGAAAGAAAGAAAGAAAGAAAGAAAGAAAGAAAGAAAGAAAGAAAGACCAGATATAAATAAGTAAACAATCAAGCAGGAGGAAAAAGAAAAAAAACTTCTAGAAAGAAAGAAAGAAAGATGTAAAAAAAAGCTTACCATTTCTCAAGAAAAACAGAAACAAAGAAATACTTGATATGTAGTGAAATGAATGAATAAATAAATAACGAAAGAAGGAACTGTGCTAAATGTGAACGAAAAGAAAGAAAGTAATGGGAAATTACTTAATATGACGAAGAAACAAACAAGGAAGAAAACAGAAAAAGAAATTGATCTGTGAATAATACAAGCTAAAAGAACGAGCCAAGTAGATAATCCTTCTCATTTCTGATGGGATTTACGCAAGCATATTTGATTTATTTCATTTTTAGATGAAGCATTGCCAAACATTAGTTTTAATTCATTTTGTTTGTTTGTCTATTTGTTTGTTTTCTTTTTATACTTTTATTTTGAGTTTAGGCATTTTTTTGTTTTCGTCTTTACGTTTACTCGCTTTCTATCGCTCTGATTTCCTTTGTCGAACAACGAGATTACAACCTCTTTCTGAGTTTCAAACTCACGCTGCCTTGGCAGAATCTTAGTTGAATCCACCAACTGCTTTACAAACTGAGCCATGAATAGTAGAGTGGTTAAAACCTTTAGAACCCCGTCTCTGAGCCAAATAA
Organism: Sepioteuthis lessoniana; assembly: GCA_963585895.1. NCBI lineage: Eukaryota > Metazoa > Mollusca > Cephalopoda > Myopsida > Loliginidae > Sepioteuthis > Sepioteuthis lessoniana. The sequence goes on from OY757909.1 coordinate 38,895,894, forward strand.
TTTGTTTGAAAAATGATTGGATACGAATGCATGAAAACATATAACTGTGTGAAAACAAATTCTATCTATTATTATTATTATTATTTTAGATCTTCAAGAGTTTTTTCATGCCAACGTTAGCTGATGGTCTACCACAGGAGTTTGAGTGACAGCAAGTCTCCTCAAGTCCCCATAACACACACTCTTAGTAATCTGGCCGATCTTAATAATGCCCATGTTTCGGTGGTTTCCGCTTGTCCTCTCGTTTCCAAATCTTCCAGTCTTTCTACCAATTCTCTGGTCACTGTACACAGTGCACCAACTACAAAAGATATCACTGTTACCTTGATGCCTCATTGTTTTTGTTCTTTAGCAAGGTCTATGTACTTAGGTCTCTTTTCGCTTTCTTTCAGTTTTACTCTTTGGTTTGCCGGTACGGCAAAGTCCACTATTAAGCAGGTTAGATTTTTTTGTTGATTATCACAAGGTCTGGTCGTCTGGCCGAGATTAGGGGATCCATTTGTATCTCAAAATCCCAGAGAGGTTTTGCATCTCATTCTCCAGCACGGATTCTGGGTTGTGCACATACCACTTGTTCGTATGGTAATTTTTTTTTTTTTTTTGCACAACTCATAGTGGATTACCTTACCCAACCAGTTGTGTCTAGTTTTATACTCTTTTTGCGCTAATTTATTGCATTCGCTAATTATATGAGTGATCGTTTCGTTTCTGTCACCACATAATTTACATTTACTATTTTGTTGCGTCTTATTTATTTTTGCTTAAACGTAGTTTGTCCTTAGGGCGTCGTTTTGTGCAGCTGTTATAAGAGATTCAATTTCTCTCTAAAGATTCCCGTAAGTCTTCTCTAGAGTGATTCCACTTGCTAATAGCTTGAAATAGAATTGTTTTTCTTCACGTTTTTGTTTTCTAGTTATTGTTGTTCTGTTGATCCTTATGTTGTCTGTAATGTTCTAATTCTTTCCTGATTTTTCAGTTCTATTCCTTCCATTATTTCTCTTTTCCCACTTCTCATTATTAGCATGGCGATTTTTCTGTGCCAATTTCCATCCTTATATCGTAAATGTATATCGTCGCTGCCAGTATTAGGGTTTCCGTTTCTTTTCATATATTGCGAATAGATTGACGTCGTCCATATAGTTCATTTTTTTTTAATTATTATTATTATCATTATCATTTGATCGGAACACTTGATACCATTCATATAAATGAATACAGACAAATAAAAATGTGGATATAAAAAATGCCGTGCAATATTGAAAATATACTTATGATTACAATTAACATTTACAAATAAATCAAATTTCAGCATAAAATAACCCATAAGGACTTGAAATCCCATTAAAAAATAAATTAAACAAAATCAAAATGCATGAGTGGCCAAATACAATCCGGCGAAACATTTTCTACTTTAATATAGACAAAAACCTTGCAACATTCACAGCATAATGGAACTGTTTAAGAAAATTGAAATAAATATTATCCTACCATTCTTAGGGAAGATATATATATATATATATATATATATATATATATATATATATATATATATATTAATCTTTATATCTAATCTATAATTCTCTTGTGAAAAACACCCAGATCGTACAATTTGCAAATTCTACAAGCTGATATCTGGGAAGAAATTCTGTAAAAAAAGAAAAGACGAAAAAAACATGTGCTACTTGAAAATAATCAAGAATCACGTATTAAAGTCCTCAGTACACGAGATAGAGCTAATATTATGAATATATATTATATATCATAGTATTATGGCCAGTGTGATCCTGATGAGCCGTTTGGTGAAACCAAGGTAGATTCGGTCTTGCTCATGTAGACATTTTCATTATATATATATATATATATATATATATATATATATATATATATATATATATTCAACAATCAAACTTATATCCTGAAGAAATATGATATTTACACACATACTTATAAATTTATAGATATAGTTAAACTTGAATTAAAGTTTCAGCAATGAATCATTAACTGGATGCTGAAATTTCGTTTAACAGACAAACCAAAGCGACAGAGGAACGTAGATAGACAGATAAATAGACAAGAAATGTTTTTGAAAGAAAATCGAATTCTTTAGAATTAACTGATAAATGGAATGCGATTGTAAGAGAAATTCTAGATCACTAAAATAAATCAAATAGTTTATAAATAAGTTGATCATAAAAGATAAAATAAGATATAGTTGTTATGTAAAGAGAATGGACGATGAACAGAATTGATTTGGTTTGGTTAGGTTTGGTTTTATGACATATCAACCCTTGTAGGTTATTTAATGCCAAACCCTCTACATACATATATATTAGATATACATGATTTGTAAACGCATTTGATTGATAACATTTTTAACGGGTTCGTGCTAATATAACATCAGTCATTTGTTTGTACACAGTAAAATGGTTAGGTATAAATCATTTGAGAATGAATAGTTAATAGGTAATTATTTTTAAATGAGTCAGAAATAAGTTCGGTTGAATTGGGTTGGATTTTATGGCATATCAACTATCATAGGTTATTTAATGCCAAAGTGTATTTATACATATCTATTGTTGAAAGGGCAAAGTTTTTACATAGCATTTTTAAACAAGCCTGAACTCACACCATGTCAACCAAGAGGAAGAAGACCAGAAAGTTGAGAGGTCATGTCAGTCATGGTCACGGCCGTGTTGGTAAGCATAGGAAACATCCTGATGGAAGAGGAAATGCTGGTGGTATGTTATATCACAGAATAAACTTTAACAAATTTCATCCTGGTTACTTTGGTAAAGTTGGTATGAGACATTGAAGCATCATTACCATTGTCCTATCATATACGTGGATACTTTATGGAATTTGGTATCTGAACAAACCAGGGATGATTATATGAAAATCAGACCAGACAGAAAAGCTGCCATCATTGATGTAGTTAAACACGGTTACTTTAAAGTTCTTGGTAAAGGAGTTTTGCCCATTGTAAAAGCCAATTTTTTTCTGTAAAATGGCTGAGAAAAAAATCAAAGCTGCAGGAGGTGCCTGTGTCCTTGTTCCATGAACATTTAATCTGTGGGATCAATAATAAATAGTTAAATGATTATACATGATTTATAGGTCAGTAGTTTGTAGGTAATATCAATTTTTTAATGAGTCTGAATTAATTTGTTTGCAATTACTATTGATTGCAAGCAGTTAAATGGTTCCAAATATTTAAACACAAATATTTCTATCTTGTATTAAGCATTTATTTGCACTCACTCTAATCGTTTCAGATATTGCTATTTAACGTAAATAGTTTTATATGCACACACCTAAATGGTTTCAAGCATTGCTATATAACACTAGCAATTCAATTTAGACACACAATAAAGAGTCTCAAGTATTTCTAATCAACTTAAATAATTCCATTCAACGTTACTCATTCGTTTCTGACAATTACATTGTTCTAAGTATTGAACGTATCACTAACAATTCATTTAAACATCAGACATTTGTTTAAACGCAGTCAAACAGTTCTATTTCAAACAATTCGATTTAACGTAAGTCATTTGTTTGCACACAGTTTAAATATCAAACTGCTCCATTCAATTTTTCGATAGAACCCTATCAGGTGCTACCACTTTGGGTCAGAGTGGACCTGGGAGCAATGACAATGAAAGGGGACTCCTCATTCCTCAAAACTCCAGGACTAGAGCCTCACCATTAGATGGTTTAATGATATATCTGCAGAGATGCAGTTGGTGTATTCTACAGTCCTAGTCGATTGGGCTGAACGGAAATGAATAAAACTTGAAGTATTTGCTCATAAACATAAGAATTGAAAGATAATGAAAAATAAAGGACGTACAAATTATTTTCATCGTTTATCAACAAGGGGTTACTGACTTATATACACCAGTAGTAACCTACCGAAGACGGATTCAAACTCATTTCAAGATCTCCAACAGCATTAAAGTCGCCAACGATAGCCTACACCGACCATAATAAAAGTTCCCAAAATGATGCCTTCGTAGACGCCCAAATCAAACCTATAAGCTCATCCCTTATTCCTTTGTCTTAACGAGTTACGGTTTAACACACTTGGTTCTCTACCACTTGAGTTATGAAAAGTCATTGGTTTGCAGAAGCTCAGATTTAATTGTTTTAACTCAACACTAACTCTATTCTTGTTATCACTTGGTGGTATGTCCGTTGTTATTTTTACAAGACGAGTTATATAGGGCACTTTGTCAGAATCGAATTCCGTAGTAATCGTAAGCAAACTAGCTAAACATTACAACACACTAGGCGCCCGTCTTTATTCATTTTATTGGAAGAAACTACGTCAATTGTTAATACGTGACTATGCTTCCTCTAAGAAAATAGATATTCAAATATATAATGAAATTACGTGGAAAGTAATTTTAATCCATACAATATTCGATATCCTTGCTAGTCATTTAAATAATTCTGCGTTTTTCTTCTCGGATGTTACTGCAGACTGTAACTAATCTATATCGAATCAAAGTGGCTTCAGTTTCTAGGTGAGCCGGCCAATCGACCTGTCGGTTTCGCTAAGCTACTGTCCGCTATCAAATTCTGGCGTCGACTATTCTCTTCATTAAAAGCCACGCTGTGCGCGTGGCCTGAAACATTCTGTGCATGTCCCAGTATCTGCTTGCAAATCATGAGAAAGTTAATCAAACCGTGAATAATTGCATTGATGACTTACGGCCATTCACCGCAAACTAAGACGACGTGAATCGGAACTAAGTTGTCAGCATTTTTTTGTACTGTTTTTTTCCTGTCTTTCGTCGTACTATTTCTGGTTGGCTTCAGACGTTGAGAAATTTATATTTTGTTATCTGTCACTAAAACATTGACTTTAACAGGAAATCTTCGAGTTCTATGTAACAGTCACCGTTGTATGAAATGGATTCTGAGAAACAAGTTCTAATTCTAAATGAAACTTTCACTTTGAACTAATATCCTTTGAGATGAACCAAATTCTTCGATTTCAAAAAGGTATATATCCATCTCTCTACCAACAAACTTAGCAGTAAATAGTCGCGAAGATTTATGTAGATACTATAGGCTTGTCTTATCCAAGCAATGTGGAGGGGTTTTTTTATATGCTAGGAAAATTAAAATATTGTCTGACGCGGAAAACAAAAGTCAGCAATAAAATCGAGTATTAAAATTTGTTATAAATTGATGTAAATCGTCGAGCATACTTTAGCCTTGGTAAGGAAACCAGTCTAGGAGAAGGAAATCTTTGAATTCAAAGCAGCTGTACACCAATTAAAAATTGATCTCCCCTCACATGCTGCTCGTGATGGAAAGATTGGGTAATTATGTATTTTTTAAACCGTTTGGGCATTGCAAATTGAATTAGCCTGACCAGAAAATCTGGCAAACACTTGCGGGCGACGTACGGAACCGTTGGACAACCGTTTCGACCTTATTAGGTCTCATCAGCAGTGTATACCGTGATCTCCGCCACTGGAGATCGAACCAGCGACCGCAGAAGGCAGAGCCGAAACTCTACCATTGAGCCAACGGTCTACATTGCACACCAGCACTGTCAAATTAACTAGTCATTATAGCTCAGTGGTAGAGTTTCGGCTCTGCCTTCTGTGGTTGCTAGTTCGCTCTCCAATGGGGGAGATTGTGGTATAATGAAACTTATTAAGGTCGAAACAGCTGTCCAGTGGTTCCTTACATCGCGTGTAAATGTTTTCCCGGGTTTTCTGGTCATGGTAATTCAGTTTACAATATAATTCCTCTACTTAAAAAAAATGGAAATCGTTTTGGCATATTCGGTTTTACTTCAAATTATGGATGGCAGCGCACACAATATTTACCTATTAAGTTCAGATTAGAAAGGATCTAAAAATGGTTGTCTTTAATGATTTAACGAAATACTTTTAGTTTGTTGGTTGATTGGTTTTTCTGAGAGAAGTTTATTAAGTTGAAAGGTCACGAGGTGCTAATAGATGAATGATTTTTTAAAATTAAACGTCTCGTCTGGTAGGCTAAAATTTAAAAAATAGGTATTTTGTTCATGTCCATTTAGTTTATAAATGGAGAGCACGAGGCTCTATGGGTTTTTAAGTAAAGTTCGCGACCTTAGTTGAGGATAACCCGAAGGCTCCCTTTTCAATAGCTAATACACCAAGGTTTAGGGTAGGGCGCTACTCCTTTCCCGGGATTGCTCCACTTTACTCTTGATTCTTACCTTATCACGCTAAGTTGCTGATTCTTACCTTATCACGCTGTCTTGCTTAACAAGACAGAATCAAGAACCATTGTTTGAGTCTTTGGTATGACTCGACTTGGGACTGAACGTCGGTCACCCAAACCATTGGCGAACACTCTACTCATTAGGCCAATGGTATTCTGTAACCAAAATAGGTATTTTGGTTACAGAACCTGCTGTTCCTATGTAGTCAACCATCTAACTATTAATCAGGCTCATCGTTGCTTAACCGGTGATATAGCAAGAATCGATGCTTTAGAATTTACTAAGTTTTGCTTAGTCTGTCACATAGGTATCAAGTTGATTAGGAAACCCGCTGTTCCTAAGGGGTCATCATCTGATGAGAGTCTTTGTTGCATAACTGTTGATCTATCTGAACTCGCTGTTTGAGAATTTACTAAGCATTACTCAGTCTCTCATATAAGTCTCAGAATGGTTACCACACCTGCTGTTTCGGAATACTCACCCATCTAAGCACTTGAAAAGATTATTCTTGCTTAACTTTGGTAATCTAGCGGAAACCGATGCTTTAAACGAACTTATTCTTATTTATTTTTTTTTGTTTTTTTGTTCATGATTTTCATTGGTCAGTCTCGTGCAATTTTTTAAATTCTTGAATTTTTTTTACTGATAAATTAACTTATTTTGAATTTTAATTGATTGATTTTAACTGCATGTCAGCCCGCCAACGCTTATGCTATGCCTTGAGGTTAAGGAAATGTGTTCATTGTACGTTTATATTTGCATTTTATGGGAAGTTTTTTTCATAAGATGGTATTGTTTAGTTTTGTTTTATTTTGTTTTTTAATAAAGTTCTATGGTATACAAATAATTTTAAAACAAATCTATGTGACACATAGACGGGACCTTAACAGATACCACCACTTTTGGGCATAGTAGACCAAGGATTAATGGCAATGAAGGAGTACTCCACTCTCCCCAGTTCTCAAGAAGTGGAGCCTCTCTATCAGATGCCATTCTGTGTCAAATTCAGGACAGCCCTTTGAGTGGGAGTTTGACTATTCAAGGAATACTATCTGCGTATTCTAAACCCCGCCAAAACAACAGAATTCTAATTGAGTTTGAATCGGTTAAAGCACGTTGAGATAAACATTTTGACAGTATCGGATACATTTGTATTTAATATGTAAAGATCAAAGGTATTGCTATAAAAAAAACCTGTGTCATTAAAAATTGTAAATTGATTTAGTATAAGGAAATAACTTTCTTCCAATAAAATACAATTGAGAACATTAGAATTTGGCGTAAAATGAGGAATTTAAAAAAGATTGATTTTTATTTTATTTTTTTCTTATTTCCCCTGTTTTTTTTTGTTTTTTTCTTTTAATTAAATTTTGATACTTTCATTTCAAGTTAAACTAAAGAAGATAACCAAGAAACCCGTGTACAGTATAACCCGTAAATGAGTACACAACCGCCATTTTTAAATAAAAACTTAATCATTTCTAGGAGAAAATTTTACAATCAAAACGGTTATTATTTGATACTAATTATCACCAAACTCGACAGAATCAAACTTCTTAAAATATATTTTGCAGTCCAAAAGTATGTACACCCTACGCAAAATTTTACAAAGTAGGAATTTTGTCAAATCAAATTTGGTATTTTTCTTCCTTCGTGAGTTTCAATATCGTGGAATTGAGTATTAAATAATGCCAAATAAGGCTCGTTATGATTTTATATTCCACAATAAATGATAAAATCCTGGTATATTTGCTTTAGAAAAAACTGAACCTTTTATTAAAAACATAATAAGGGTGTACTTATTTATGGACAATATGACGTGCCTAAGTTTTCAACAACTTAGCAGTCATTTACTAGGCTTAATTTGGTACAACCCCAGAAGTATAGGGAACCCAGTGAGAATCAAAGTCACTAAAATGGTCTGCGAGACTATTTTGGCAACCATTATATCATGTGAGATGGCCGTTCTTACTTATATAGTAGTTATTTTTTTCTAAAAAAATAACTAATAACATTGTTGGCACGATTTTATTTCGTCTAATCAATATAAATACGAATAAAGAAAAAAAGACAAACAGAAAAAATCAATGAAACTAAATAAAAACTATATTAAAGTAAAGCAAGATATAATTTCTTCATCATTTGCCATAAGAAGGTGTAAAAATATTTAATCTCCTTATAAAAATGACAAATTAGACATGATTTTTAATACCATCTTATTCAGTCTAATTAGTTCAATAAATGTCAACGTTGAAGTCAATTCTAAAAGTTATCTTTCATTGAAAACGAATTAGCCATTTTCTCAAAACCAATCTTTATTTACTGAATCACCAATAAATAAGTATGCCCTCTAACATTTGTTTCACAAAACTAGATTTTCTTCTAAACCAAAGATAAAAGAAGTTTAGTATTTCTTGTGGAACATTATACAGAGTTGGCGAAAAGGTCAAAAATTTAAAAAGAAAACCACTTTCGAATAAAAAAAAGGGAAAGAAAGTTTTCTCTTGATTATATTCCTCCATCCTGCAGGTAATGGTGGGGCTCCAGTTCAGTAACTCTGAAGAGTGAGAAGTCATCCATTCGTTGCCATTACTTTAAGGTCCACTCTGACCGTGGTAGTATCTATTAGGTGGGTGGCATCTATGGGTCGAATAGATCTATGTCAAAAATTATTAGTAGTAGATTAGATTACTTAAAACCATATAACTGCGGGCAAACAAATGATTATTATTGAATAGGAATAGTTATTTGAAGCCATATAACTGTGTACAATTTATTAGGATTAGATGATAATACTTAACACCATATAATAATGTGCAAATTGTTAGTATTAAGAATAGTTGCTGGAAACTGTATTGAAATTTCTCTGAGAATTGTTGAACAATTCTGAAGATGACGATGTTGATTTGGTTTGTTTTGTTGGTTTTGCGGTAAACTCCCAATTGTAAATATAAATACAGTTGAAAGCTTCAAAAAAGGTTATGAAAAAGCAAATAATGATGATTATGAAAAGCATAAATGCATCTGTCTTTCCCACACCTCTCATCATCCCTCACAGACTCTCTGCCGCCCTTGAATCTCTTATGCCTCTCAAAAACTGATGCACGATTCATGCAAGATGCTTCAAAAGCAGTGTGAAGCATTCCATGTGTTTCTGTGGCATTTTTCCAAGTTTAAAACACAATTTTATTACATATCATTCTTTTAAAGTGTCCTCACGTCCAGATTGCATTTTTGAAATTCACCAGCTGTAACAATCAGGCTTTAGTAGAATGTATTCCACTTGCTGCTGTAGCTGTTCATTTGAACCTGAAATCATAAAAATTGGTCACTTATCTGATAAGATGTATAGCAATAACATACTGAATTCTCAAGAATCTACGACAATTTTAAATGCCTGTACAAAATAGACTGGAAACTTATTGAAGGCACCACGTATATATATATATATATATATATATATATATATATATATATATATATATAATCATCCATAAGTACTTTTCACACATTTTTAGTTATTTTTCTTGTAAACTATCATGATTTTATAAATTTTCGAAGAACATTATACAATCAACAAAGCGGATTCTCTCTATCTATCTATCTATCTTTGGATCTCTAATGACCCTTGTTTTTGAAAAGTCCCCAAGACACATCCACTGAACGCAGATTGGTTGGCGTAACAAGGTTGTCCTTCTATTTGCCCATAGCTAATGAAGAAGTCATGGATTAGTGCAAAAGTGAAACGTAGAAAGCATTATCCAAGATTCGAACTCGAATCTCTCCATTATCTTAGACGATGACCATTACAGCATAAATTATAATACCTGAATAATAATATTAATAATAATAATAATAAAAACAATGATAATAACAATTATGATAATAAAGCGCTATAAGGACCAATTATATAAAAATAAGAATAGATGAGACGCAACAAACCAGCAGATGTAGGTAATGTGGTAATAGAGATTAAATGATCAATCACATCAGCGAATACAGAAAATTAACACAGAAATAGTATAAGACTAGACACGGCTTTGTGGGCAAGGTGACCCACAGGGGATTGTGCAAGAAATTGAACAATGACTATGCACAACCTAGAATCTATCCTGGAGAATGAGACGCACAAACTCCTCTGGGATTTTGAGATACAAACGGATCACCTTATTTCGGCCAGATGACCAGACCTAATAATAATAATGATAAAAAGAACTTGCCGAATTGAGGACTTTGCTATCCCGGCTGACCACAGAGTAAAATTGAAAGAAAGCGAAAAGAGAGAAAAGTACTTGGATCTTGGTAGAAATTTAAAAATAAACTGTGGAACATGAAAATGACGGTGATAACAATTCTAATTGGTGTTCTTGCTACAGTCAACAAAGGATTGGTACACGGACTGGAGAACTTAGAAATAAGAGGACCAGTGGAGATCATCCAAACTGGAGTATTATTGAGATCGGCCAGAATACTAAGAAGAGTCATACAGACTTGAAGAAACTTACTGTCACTCACTCTCCAGTGAGAGACTATCGGCTAACGCTGCTATGAAAAACTCGAAAAGGAGTAAATAATAATAATAATAATAATAATAATAATAATAATAGATAGCAGCACAAGACAACACCATAAGAACCAATCATATCAAAGCGAGAATAGATAAGACTCAACAAAATAGCAAATGCAGGCTATGTGGTGACAGAGATGAAACCATCAATAAGCGAATGCAGCAAATTAGCCCAGAGGGAGTATAAGGCGAGACACGACTGGGTCGGCAAGGTGATTCACTGGGAAAGGTACGAGAAATTTAAATTTGAGCATACGAACAAATGGTATATGCACAACCCAGCATCTGTTCTAGAAAATGCCACGCATAAACTCCTATGAGACTTTAACATACAAACGGATCACCTAATCCCAGCCAGAAGACAAGTCCTTATAATAATCAACAAAAAAAAAAAAAGAAAATCTGCAAAATTGTCGACTTTGCTGTCCCGGCGGACCACAGAATAAATCTGAAGGAAAATGAAAAGAAGGATAAGTACCTCGATCTTGCTAGTGAATTGAAAAATGCTGTGGAACATGAAAGTAACGATTGTGCCAATTGTGATTGGTGCGTTCGGCACAATAACTAAAAGATTATTAAAAGGCCTGGAGGACCTGGAAGTTGGCGGACGGGTAGAGACTATGCAAACGACAGAATTGCTAAGAACGGCCAGAATCCTGAGACGAGTCCTGGAGACTTGAGGAGACTTGCTGTCACTCAAACTCCAGTGAAAAACTATCAGTTAACACTGATGTGAAAAACTCTAAAGGAGTAAATTATAATAATAATAATAATAATAATAATAATAAATTAGTCTCCTTACTTTCTTGACATGAAAAGAACGTTTTCAACCTCTTTGATTTAGATTTTCTTAACAGTTTAAAATGACAATTTTAGTCGTGTCAGATCAAGTGTCTGTTTAAAATCGCTGTAGGTTTGCGTGAATTGAAAAAATGGTCAAATGAAAATCGATAATAGAAAAATCGATGATAAAAAATTTGGCTTGTTGAAATTGAATTTCAATTTGGGGATTTGCGTTTTATTTTGTCCAAATGATATCTTTTATAATTGAAATTTCACGCGAAGAAGAGCTGCAAAGCTATTATGTCTGAGGAGGAATACTCCATAATAGAATTTTAAAAAAAATACCGCACAACTAGACTCATCTAATTGCCACCGTTTCTTATTTGTTTGTGTGTGTGTTTTATAAGAGAATAATGTCTTTATTTCTTCATCGTTAGTTTTAGAAACATTTTACGGCAACTAGGAAAACAGGAGGGCTGAGCTGCAGTGCAAATTAAAATAAATCTGTTTCTTTTGAATAAAAATATTGATAAAGTTATCGTTGAACTAATATTAATTAGGTCTGAACATTTTACGAAACTCTTAGTTTTCTGATTCTTTTTGTCATCATAGAGTGCGTAACACACCCACACACACACACACACGCACACACATACTCATATATATATATATATATATATATATATATATATATATATATAAGTGTGTCTGTGTGTCTGTGTGAGCAGCATTTCTTCGTTTTTACATATTTGATTAAACAATAAAGACATCATTTGTATACATCTTTTTGTATTTATCCTTTCGAGTCGCCGCATCGATTTTATGATATATGGTGGAAATTGGTTAATAAACTTCCCATGATTAATTGGTTCCTTTTTACTTTCTGCCCGATCTTGGGTCATCATCAGAGGTGTGTATATTGTAAAAACGATATGACCTTTGCATGTAGATTGCTACTTTGTAAGCATTGAGTGTTTATCATGTATACTGGTATGTTGTTGTAGCATTAATTTTTAAATTTGGTTCTATAAATAGCAGTAATAGCTAAAGATATTTATGTACATTAGAACTGAATTCGAAAGGATAAATACAAAATGTGTAGACAAAATGTGTTTCATCAAATATATATATATATATATATATATCCATCCGCACGATCATGATACGATAAAATTACTATTTTTTCTGCTGAGATTTACAGGTTAAAATTCAGAGTTCTCCTTCTCCTAGACTGGATGCCATACCAAGTTTAAAGATGCTGGTCTACCCTACTATTTCCGCATAGATGGAGGGAGAATAATTTATATCATATCTTTCGAAAGAGTATAAGCCATATGTGAAATGTAAACAGCCTCGTTCAGAATTTGAAGTCGTGTCACCTTGTCCATTTCGTGTGTATTCAGAAAAATATGTGTAGAAGTATCGTTCGCAGCTCACCCAGTTTCCCCTGCTAAGCGACAGCTAAACCCCACGTTGTGTTTATGGCTAAAAAATTAGTCGACCGTAGGTTTTGATTGAAAAGTCAGTTGCACAATTAAGAAGAGAAACAAAAACGAATTCCAGGATCCATACGTATTAGGAGTCGATTGACACTTTGCAATATGAACCTGGATGCTGATCCGTTTTCTTCTATGTCTAACAACTGACTCATGACTCTTCCGAGAACCGCAACCATTTCTGTGTCCCATAACTGATTACCACCCTCGACTCAATTTTCCATTGCTTCTTATGGGTATGCAAGCGGGCTTCACAACCACCGTCCTCGTTGGCCTTGTGGCCAACGAGGACGGTGGTTGAGGGAGGGAGCCCTACCTGGTCCGGCAGCCAAACCACTACTACTCTTGCCCAACTCCTTAGTGATCCCTTGAATATATGTGGTCTCGACTTACTGAAAGGAAAAAACCACTCCTTTCGTCTTGACCCTAACTCGAGAAATAAAGTACCTTAAAAATTATAGTTTTGTCTATTGACCTCTAACCGTACTAGCGCAGAAGACTTGAAGATTATTATGGACATAAAAATCAATATTTCTGCCTCCATCAAGAAAAACCTTATCTTTCTATTTTATCATCTATTAAAACATACCGACCTCCCTAAGTAGTTTCGCTATCCTTTTGATATTATTATACAAACATCCATTTACATACATATACTCTACGCCGATGCCAATGCACATCAATATTGATACGCTCGTGCCCGCATATACACTACGTCTGTCTCGCACCATCACTCATATGCATTGTTGCACAAATATATGTGCATCTAGAGACAGGAGACGCATAGTGTCATATATATATTGGTGTAAGCAAATAACATGAATTTAGAATTAAGACAAAAATTTATAATTCTTAATAAAGTAGGTTGGCGACCGTAATCGAGAACGACCTGAAGGCTCGTTTTTCAATAGCTACTAAACTAAGGTGTAGGGGGGCATTACCCCTTTCACTGGATTGCTACACTTTACCCTCGATGCGTACCTTATAATGCTGAGTGTTAAGCAAAGAGGTATTAAGTACCATTTTTAAAGTCTTTGGTATGACCCGACCTGGGTTGAACCCCGGTCTCCCGAACCATTGGCGAATACTCTACCTACTAGGCCAATGAGCCGGTAATTCTTAATAATTCAACATGAATAAGAAGGGTTTGTGTGTTACGATTAACTTCCAAGCGTAACTTTCATAACAAAATTTAACAGATTTGAAAAAGCTGATTCCATTGAATAATAATTTAAATTTCCTGTCTAAAATTATTTATGTCCTTATGCATTAAATTCAAGTTAACATCATTACGATAATAACACTGGTTTACAAAAATAAATTTTTGGTCTGAGGCAAGAATGGGGATAGGAGTTTTTTTGTTAATTTGGGTGTGCTGAATTCAAATTTATAAATAGTTTTGCTCTATCACCTCTAGTTTTCTGGATTTTAAATAGTCTCATTTTAGTATAAACAGAGAATATATGTGCATATTTCAAGAGTTGCAGCAGCTTATAACAGATAAAACGGGATAGATAAAGAAGAATGATTGAATCAATATACTTGGATGAAATAATTACACAATTCATAGTACCACAGACAGTCAAAAGTGTGTTTTCTTGGAAGATCTGGTGTATTTTGTCTCCAGGATGTCACGCAAGAGCATCCAGCAGAAGTTTCCCATCATTTGCCTTGATAGTTGCTCTCCATCTTCGTAATGTCTTGGTGGAATCTTTCTCCGTGCTCATCACTCACTGCTCCAAGGTTTGGCGGGAAGACGTTGAGGTGGGAATGGAGAAAATGAATCTTGAGTGATATTCGGCATCCCATATCCTCGTAAGACTTTAGCAACTTCTCAATACAGGCTTGGTAATCTGGTACGCGTGTGTTACCAAAGAAGCCTCTACAGACTGACAGTTCCTTTAAGTTAAGAAGCTCCTCAAAATCATTATCCTTCAGCACTTCTCGGATCTGAGGTCCGACAAAGATGCCCTCTTTGAGCTTAGCAGCACTAAGACCTGGGAACACAGTAGACAAGTGTTGGAAGGCAGCTCCCTTTTTGTGCAACGCCTTCTCGAAATTCTTCATCAAACCAAGCTTGATGTGAAGAGGAAGAAGAAGCACCTTATTCATGTCCACCAGAGGATTCTCCTTGAGGCTGTGTTTGCCAGGAACAAAAGTGCTTCTAGACCCCCAGTCTTTCTGCTTGTAATGCTGGGATACAGCTCGACTATCCTAGAGACAGAGAAAACAACAGTACTTTGTGAAGCCCGCTTGCATACGCATAAGAAGACCAATGACCTTATTTGTTCCGATTCCTGAAACTGGTGATCCTTACATCTTCCTGGACTAGGTTCCACTGTTTAAGCCGAGAAGCCAAGAGCTCTGACTGCCCTTTTGACAGATACAAATCACGAGCAAGATCATTCAGGTCTTCTTGCGTAATCCAGTGTGGCTCATTGCCACTTGTTCCTGAATATGTAGACTAATGTACAGTGCTTCAAGAATCTGTAATCTTGGTTTACTATTTTGTGGTTCCAATATTGTTGTGTTATCGGTAAGCGTTTTCTGAAATTCAGTTGTAAAGCAGCAATGTTTTTTTAGATGTTGGGCTATTGAGCTCGTGTAGGAAAAATGCATATGTAGTAATTTACAAAGCTTTTTGCTTATATTTGGCACTAGGTCGAATGAATGGGGCACCCAGTAAGATTAGGACTCACTCTTGCAGATTTGCAAGCTTGACTTGCAAACCATAAGGCTACCCGAGGCACCTCGGAAAAGTGTATTTTAAGTCAGGTTTAGAAAGTAGTTGACGTTAAACCAACGTATATATTTTTGTTTTCGGAGATACAATCTACCAAAGGACATTTAAATTAATATATAACATTAGTTCTTAGCAAAACTACAACCAAAGGGGAGGAATTATTGTTAATAAACAAGTCAGAGGTTTTAAATTTATTATTGTATATGATAAGTTTTATTCGGATTAGTGGGGAGTGTTTTTTTTTTTTTTATCAACATTTCAAAAATATTTTCATCTAATTTATAATTCTAATGTATCTTCATGCAGTAAAGATGTTTGATGAATGCGTGTTTATTTGCAGTGCTTATTTTGTTGGCTAAAATTGCACGTTTAGTTTGTTCATCAAAAATGTAGTTAAGGAACCCATTATTAATGAGTTTTTTTTATGTTTATTAATTCCTTATAAAATAATATTTTGGAGGAGGGCTTTAATTTTGTCGGGAATATTAGGTGATTAATGATTGCTATTTTTTATCGGAAGGGGAATTGATTTTAAAGTTGAAGGTACTGGAGTTGTTATTAACGGATAAGTAGAGGTAGTAGTAAGTAGAGATAGTATATATATATATATATATATATATATATATATATATATATATATATATATATATATAATGGAATATCTAAAGGTAAAGGGAAAAGAAAAATCGTCCATAAGTATGGGAGTATTGAGAGAGAAAAATGTCTTAAATTTTGCAAAAAAAATTTTTGCTTGGATTTTTTTTCCATTTTCCCAAACCACTTTGATTAAACCCATACATTGCAAAAATCCTGCAGATTGTCATATCCAAAACAAAACACATTAAATATCTTCCAGATTTAACCCTACTTGGCAGACATCATTTTACATAAAACAATATCAAAATAGAGAATGGATAAAAAATTCTAGCACAATATTTTTAGCAAAAAAAAGACATATTTATCGCTCAGTACACTCATATATATATATATCATCATCCTCATCATCATCATGTCGTGCCGCCAGCACGGATATCACTGACCCTCTCTCGCCACTTCTCCCTATCATTCATCGCCTCCGGCAGGTCTTCAGAGTTGCATCCTGTGTCCTCACATAGTTGCTGTATGTAAGTTCGTGCTGGTCGTCCTGCTTTTGCACATCCATATGTGGGGGTCCACAGGAGTACATCGCTTATGAGCTCGTCCTTGCTTCTCCAGCAGTGTCCCGCGTGTCTGGTTCGTCTAACTTGTATAGTTTTCGTGATTGGGGGCAAGTGTCCGTATGGTTGGTGTCTCGTGGGGTGTTGTCGCCAGGACTAGTTCAATACTGCTCTCAACATTCCGTAGTGTAATTTCCGTCTAGTTTCCTCTCCAGCCGCTTAGTTAGCGTCCATGTAGTGCATCCATATAGCAGTATCGACACAACCGGTGCCTGGAAGAAACTGCGTTTCATTTTATCGGTTAGGTCCGACTTCCATATGATCGAGAGCCTATCGATAGCCGTCTATGCCTTCGTCAGTCGTGTGTCGATGTCTTTTTCGGGTGATGAGACGCTACTTCCTAGGTAGGTGAATTTGTCTACTATATATATATAAAGGTGGTACTCGTTGTATGATACCAAACTAAATAATTCAATGATGCAAATAGAAATTATTAGAACTCAGTGATATCAACTTTTTCGATTTAATTAAATTTTGTTTAAAAGTTTGGCTTTGAATTAGTTGAATTTTGTTGACGCGTAAGTTATGACGATGAACACATATACACGGATAATTTCCGTTTAGGATTTGGATGTAATGCGATGCATTCAATATTTCTATAATTATTGTTCATTATCGTTTATTCCACTTGCAAGATCGTAGCAGTGATGATTGCTTAATTTTCAATACACTCCATTGATATATATATATATATATATATATATATATATATACGTTTGTGTGTGTGTGTGTGTGTGTGAGAGAGAGAGAGAGAGAGAGAGAGAGAGAGAGAGAAAGAGATGTTCTTCTAAGTCTTTATTCGCATAAACAAAGTTATTCTTTGATAGTTCGCAATTGTCTAACATAAATTTATATTTCTATCTTTCTTTTACAGGTGGTACTGCCTTTGAGATAAGGTAAGTTGATGTTTTTATAAATACTTAATTTCATGATAAAAAGAACTCAAAAAATTTTAATTTTTATCCTATATTTTCCCATCCTGGAGATGTTATCAAAATCCATCACGCTAATAATTTCGATTTGGCATTTCTGTGATTCAAGAACAAGCACAGTATTTCAATCATCTCCTGACAAACAACACTGAGTAAGACCAAACGTATATGGAAATCGTGAAACGTTATAACCTGATGGGTGAATATGTAGCTAAAAAGAGTTTTATCGCTCATAATAAGGAGGAGATTTTGCTTTCAGAGACTCCTGTACACTTTTGTCGAATATATATATAGTTAGAATTCTATATCAAAAGTGCCACCAAACTCATGTATATATGTATGTTTATCAGAGCACTAAAGCTTAGTGTAACTCAGTAAACTCTCCTTATGATCGTTTTAATACTATACGTTTCATATTGAATAGAAGGTAATACGAAACCTTTTTCTCTCGATGAATCCTGTGCACTTTCTCTCATATATATATATATATATATATATATATATTAGTATTATCATGACTAGAAAATCCAGCAAACACCTACGTGCGACATACGGAACACGGGACAGCTGTTTCGACCTTACTGGTTTTCATGAGCAGAGCACACCATAATCTCCACTATTAGAGATCGAACCAACAACCACAGTATGCAGAAACCGAAATTCTACCACTGGGCCACCGGTTCATGTCACACATAAGCGGTACCTAATTTATTAGTCATGGTGACAATGCGCGACCAATTGACCTAATGTGTCTTGAAGGTACGTATTAACTACAGAGGATACGGCCACCTCCGGGGCTACGTCTTCCTAAGTCGGAATAATGAGTCCTCACAAAATTACCTCATGGGTAAGAAATTATATCATATTTATTTAAATGGAGGAATTAATGATATATTAGAATTATCATGACTTGAAAATCCGGCAAACACCTACGTGCGACATACGGAACACTGAACAGCTGTTTTGACCTTATTGGGTCTCATCAGCAATGCACACCGTAATATCCACCACTAGAGATCGAACCAACAACCAGAGTAGGACTCATATCTAGTGGAGTGGTAGCACCTGATAGGCCCCTATCTATGGGTTAAATAGAACTAACAGCATACTTATGCTAAAATGAATTGAGTAAACTGAATTGCTTGAAATAGAAACGTTTTTGACAATTAAACCGTACTTATATTTAAACTGCGTGCTTATGCTTAACTGAATTATTTCAAATAGAACTGTTTTTCGGCATTAAAAGTGTATTTACACTTAACTGAATTATTACATATAACTGCTTGAATAGTTTGAAATGGAAATGTTTTTGACAATTAAACTGTGTACTTATGCTAAACGGAACTGTTTTCAATAGAACAGATTATTTACATAAAAATGGATTTGGCGTTAAATAACCTACAAAGGTTGATATGCCATAAAACCATACAAACCAAACCAATATGCCTTGATCCCACTCTCCCTGATCCACCATCAGCAAGCACGTTCACTAAGCAGGTCATATGGCGAGAAGGGAATACTAATATATACGGCTAAGACAGCAAGAGAGAGAGAGAGAGAGAGAGAGAGAGAGAGAGACTTGTATTATGGAAAAGATGATTAAAGACAGCTTCCATCTTTTTTGGCATTGATTAACCCCAGAGGATAATTTAAGTTGGTGACAAGTGAATATCGTGACGGTCTTCCAGTCTATTTCTCTGGCTCGATTCTTCCCCGAATATATTCTTCCAATTTCGGTTCTTCTATTTTTCACAGGAATTCAAATCTGTAATCGACAATTTTACATCCATTTCATTCAATTAGTTTTCCAAACGTTTCGGATAGTGCTGCGTGGCCCTCACCGGCGAATTAAACCTCTGATTGATTAGTTGGTTGTTTTATTTTACGGCGTATAAACCATTTTCGGGTCGTTCAACGCTGATTTAAATTTCAAACTAGTCAGTTTTGTATAAGTATAGTTTTTGTTTAAAAACAGTTTAATGTCAAAATACTTCTATTTCAAAAAAATCATTTAATCATAAGTACACAGTTTAGTACTACTTGACCCATATATAGGACCCTATCAGGTGCTACCACTCCGGTCCAGATTGGACCGGGGAGCGATGGAAATGAAGGGGTACTGCGTATTCCCTAAAGCTCCAGTATTACTGGACCCTCACCATCAGTTTGTTTAGTGTTATATCCAGGACACTTGTTTGAGGGGTCTTACCCCTCTGCAGAGAAGTAGTATTCAACAATCCCAACTGACTGAGCAACTAAACCACTGATGGGGATCGTCTTGTAAAGAAAGATGAACAAAATACCCCTTAAAAGTGTCTAACTCGTCGCGTGGTCAAGAGTTTTCTTCAGATATGTTAGAAATCTAGTGCTCCCGCGCTTTATTCTCGCAATAAAATTAACGGGTGGATCATATCTCCTTATCTAAGGACACAATTATTGATCTAAGCATCGGGTTGTCTACCGGCAAACTATTCTGATACAATAATTAACCAATTTTTTGGAAGGTTTCGACGGTAATTTTACTCTATTCCACTTTGCTAAATTTGTTAATTCTGAACTTTCCATGGGAATTTTTTATCAGTATTTATTTCTGCTACAATTGCCTAAATTCCGTCGTCCACCAAAAACATTTAATCTAAAATTTTTGGAGACTGGTTTCAAAATTATTTTTTCAGAATAGAGAATAATAGTCTAGACAATAATCTAGACCTCTGGGTATCACCTCTTTATTGTATAAGTCGATCAACTGTGCACAGTGTAAATTTTATGTTTTTCTAATAAAAAAATTAAATATTCAATCTCCACAATTTATTCCACCACGTACACTACCTTCGATTTATTTACTTATTTTATTTATTCATTTTTATATTTTCCAACTTAAAGATTATCGGTTCTACTGCAGAGGATTTTCTTCAAATCACCCAAATTTTAAAACTGTTTGCATCCGAGTAGAAACTGGTAGTGTCAGTGCGTTAATGTGAAATAATTAGGGACGCCCAGCTTAAAAACAGAAACATATCAGCAGCGAATCGACAAGTAATTCTGATTGGCTAAGGGGGACTCAAATGAAAACGCCATTAGGCGCTGGATGTTGAATAAGAAACAAGAAAAGAGATCAGTTCGCTGCGAACAAAAGGTTATAAAGACAGCAGTTAGAGCCCGGACATGCAGCGATAAAAAAAATTAAAAAAAAAAAAGTTTTATTTAGCACTCATTTTTAATTTTCGCCATAGTTTATCATATTGATCTGGCAGTTGTGAAGATCAGAGCTAATCATTGACGTGTTTCTTTTTTCATTCATTCAGACAACGACTTTGATTTTGGGATCATTGTTTTATTCAAACATTCAAGTTCGACTCAAGCGGATATTACGCACTGAACATTTAAGGACATTCAAATATTTTTCTTTTTTCATTGTTTCTTCTATACGCATAAATTTTCCACCATATTTTAAACAAAACCAACCCCATAGCTAATTAGCCCTTCCCCATAGTATTTTCATCTTTATATTATCTACCGTAGATACACCGTTACACTCTGCGAGTACCTTGATGAATTACTAGCTTAGTGTGGCGTCGACAAAGTTAGGAAGCTTTGATGAAAAGAAAAACACAAGCTATTCTTTTAAACTATTTCATTTAAATACGCTTCATGTTTGCCTTGAAAACAGGCTAGCGTTCGGTTAATCAATTTACAAATCCATATTTCATATTGGTGACTATTTAGTAACAGTGGTCACTGGATGCAATCTGAAGTCTACGTACCAGACTAAGTGAAGCATTGTAAATGACAATCGAAGAGATAATCAGAAACAGAAATTTGTTGTCTACAAGATAACAATATGAACATTGAAATGTACTTTTCAGCACACTCTACAGATGGAACCACAGCCAAATAACGTTATTCGGAGCGAATAGGTTTTTCCTGTACACTTCACTTGAGAGTACTTGTCAATAATACAACGCGTATCAAGTATATGCCCACTATATAACTAAATAGGCCAAATAGTATAGAATTTAATTTGTGCCTTTTGAATAAAAATTCGATTTTGAGCTCGATTCATTTTTACAGCTTCCATTTTTCGTCCAGCGGGCATTTATTTTGTCTCTTATCGTTGCGTGCTTTTATTTTCAACTTCTCTTTAAACATAATCTTTATTCTAGCTAAATCACTTTTCATTTTTTTTTTATTCAAGATATTTATGAGATTTATTTAGAAAGTATTGAAGCATAGAACTGCGCTTACAAAATCAGAAATAAACAATGAATAAAATTTTGATTTCTGCAAAATAGTCCCCTTGCCATTCGACATACTTATACTAGCAAGTTTTCCGTTGGTCAAAGCATATATAAAAACATTTTTGATATGAAAATGTACCATCGTATTTTTCGAATGCTTTTAATGTCCCTTAGAATGAATTTTCAGTATAGGGAAGAAGCCAAATACGCAAGGAATCTGTTAATTATTAAAATTATTAACACAAATTTGTGATTTGCCAAAAACTGCTCAACAAATATTAAAACTGGCTTCATATATTTTTTCACATTGTCACTTACATGCGTTAACAAGATGTCCATATTGTTGTCTCGTTACTTTTTTATATAACTTACTCAGCTGTGTGTATCTCATAATTTATGATTGTTTTATATTAAAATAAAAAAAATGCTGTTTCGATCTGTATAATTTTTTTATGACCCTTATCTTTTATATATTTGTTTAATTTTATTTGCGGGGATATTGATTATGCACAAACGTTTTCAGTTTTATAAAAACATTTTTCTTCTCAGATAATCAGTTTTTCAAAATGCTTTGATCAGTTATACTGGCTTTTCTTTCTTTCTTTCTTTCTTTTTTTTTTTTCTTGTTTGTTTATTTTTGTGCTCATTTCAAGCCGTCCTTCTGAGCACCTTCAATAGAGTAATGTTCTGCAAACTGATCTCACAGACTGACCGGTAGTGATTGGTGGGTTTGATCCACAAGTTCGTGAATTACACCCGCAGCTTTCTACCACACGAAACAATAGTCATTTAATATCCACAAAGGGATCAAGAATGAAAATGTATAGAAAGCCGCTATCTCAGTGCATTTAACTTTTATTGGAAGCTCTGTATATTTTGCCTTGTTCCATGCTAAGCTATACAAAGTAATTATATTCTGAATAGAAATCTTTCATGCTATTTAGTTACATGAATTTGCAGGCTGGTCTCTAAAATAGTAAGCTTGACCCTTACTGAGTTTATGATATCATAGGTCACATGATCAGTTTTGAAAATATAGGTCCCGGAAATAGCAATAAGGTATTCCATGTTTCCCTTACGACAAATGAACATATAGGTACCTGAAATAGCATTAAGGTATTCCATGTTTCCCTCACGACAAATGAACATATATGCTTATATGATGTCAAAGCGACTAGTGCGGTGTAATGGTTAATGAGCCTGTTAAATAAACTATTGTTATTTCCTTGGTTAACGCCATGTAACGATCGATATTCTAATGAAAATGGTACTAGTCAGTGAGAGGTTACCGTAATATAACGTCAACGTTTAAAGCAAATATCTACAAGAAATAGCCAATTCCTACCATTTACGAGAACTAAACTGATTTTCATACAAAAAAAGTGTTAACCTTTTTTGCAAAAGATAGGCTTTTAAAACTGTAATTTTTTTTATTTTCATTTTTACATTTATTAACCAATCGGTTTGTTTTAAAATTTCGAGATACTTTGCAAACAACAATATTTGACTCACCGCGAAAAATTTGAAGGATCAAATGCAAAAATAATTTCTAACATATTTTCCCTCCAAAATATTAGAAATACAATTATGTAGCCAAACAGAAAAATCATCAATTTTTTAAATCTAATTTCGAGCCTACCTTAAATAAACGAAGAAATATTTCTTCAGTAAATATGAATTAGGTCATGCTTACTCAACATTCCAATAAATTTCTTACAAGATAAGTTTCCATAAGCTTTATTGATACTGATATTCCTGAATAAGCTAGCTGGTGAGAATATCAGAAACAGCTTCATATCTGTTAAGGTATAAATACATTTCCTCTCTCTCACATAGTGACACACTTACATAAAGATTTTCTTACACACACAAAATATGCTTTTTTATTTTACGCTAACAATTACTGCTATACTTCATTCATAAAATCTTAACTATTATCTATTTTTAAAGATCTACGCTCTCGTTAATATAGTTTTCACTACAAAAAAAAACTTTGTAACTTCTATTTTTTGGCAAAATTTTCACCCAGTTTAAAGAAATAAAAATTTGTAAACTTCAAGATCGAAGTTTTATTCAGTCATTTACCCCTTTTCTGTGACATATGAAAAATAAATCCTGTTCACACCATTCTTAGTTCGGCTCGAGAAAATGAAAGTAATCTTTGTCTAATTCTATTAGAAAAAATAATTCTATCTTTACAGGCGTGAAATCACATATTAAAAAAAAAAAAAAAAAAAAAAAATTTATAAAAAAAAACCTGCAAAAAACAAACAAATAAAAAAAAATGAAAGAGTTGTTAACTCTTTCGTTTTCTTTTAGATTTGTTTGTTTGTTGTTGGGGTTTTTTTTTTGTATTTTTTTTTTACTTATAATCAATTTTAATTGAAAGATATTATATACCACAATTAGTTCAAAATAAATCATTACAATGAAAATAAATATCATTTAAAAAAAAATTCTTTACTGGTTTTTATTCTAATATTGTTCAGTCTTCTAAATGGTAAGTGACTTTTGCACGATCCTGTATTTTTTTACCATTTCTCATTTAATTTTTCCTTTAACTTTTTTCCTTTTGTTTCGTCTCATTCTACGACTTCTTGTTTTGTTTTTTTTTCTACGGCTTTTCCTTCTTTTCCTTTTTTCTTCTTTTTTCCTTTTCGCTTTCCTTTTTTCTTCTTTTTGCTCCTTCTTTTTTATACTCTCTCATTCGTTACTTCCTTCTCTGGCGGTCGAATCAACTCTTACCGTCGAATACTTTCTCCCCTCCTATTTTAGAGGTATACCCCTACTACTCAACGACTTTCGACTCAATTTTCAGACCTTTCAACATGAACTTCAAAAAAGAGCCACTATGCTGACTAAGATTTGTTATTTATTTTGTCTGTGTCTGGGTGAGCTGGCTAGTGATTTAATTCATTTATCTTATCTAAGCCAAACCGCACCATCCACTCCTGAAATAATGTAATACTGTTTTTCTTTCGTCATCATTTTTTATTTCTCTTTTCGCTTATATTTCTACTTTTGTGCGCCTACTTTCTTTTGTTCTACCCTTCAAGCTCTTGTATACGTTTGTCTAATTTTCGTTGTAGTTTTTTTTTTTTTCCTTAATATTTTTTATTTTCTCTTCACCCCATCAATTTCCGAATTTACTGCCATTATTTACTATTTGCCGCCATTTCTTTCTTTTTCTTTGCTACATTTTTCTTTCTTTTTTTATAGTCATACCCCCTTGATCTTCCTTTCTACTTTTCTTTGTCTTTTAATTAATGATGTTTTTTTCTACTTTCTCTTCACGTCGTCAATTTCTGTTTTTCTCGCCATTACTTTCTCGCTATTTCTGTCCTTCTTTCCGTTCATTTTGTTTTTCCTACTTATTCTTCTTAATCTACTTGTCCGTTAAGTTTATATAAAGCCGCCCATCTGTTTATCTATTTACGCTGGTTGATCATTGGCAAGTGTCGGCCTCACACGATTGGCAAATCGTCTGCTAAAATGCTTCACAGCAGTACGACCATCAGAGATAATATCTGTTTCTTGTGCCGACCAAGTGCTGAGCTTAGAAAACCAGCATCTTCAGAAAAATCTATTTTCTCCAAAGATGCCGCGAGCAATGTGATGATTCAAGTCAATCAAGGAGTTGGGTTTGTTGTTGTTGTTTTTTCTGATTACGAATTTTATCCTGTTTCTGCCTCATAATACAGTGATAGTAAAGCAGTTATATAAATATCTATCCATGAGGTAGTTATAGTATGGTGTAGTAATATTAATATCTATCTGTTTGATCTACATATTTCAGTCTGTTTATATAAAACAATGTATTACATATATATAGAAAAAGTTGGTAACCGTAGTCGAGGGCGACCAGAAGGCTCCCTTTTCAATAGCTACTACACCAAGGAGTAGGGGAGGGCGCTACTCCTTTTCCTGGATTGCTCCACTTTAACCTTGATACGTACCTTATATTGCTAAGTGTTAAGCAAGGAGGTATCAAGTACCATTTTTAAGTCTTTAGTATAACGCGACCTGGGATTGAACCCAGGTCTCCCGGACCATTGACGAACACTCTAGCAACTAGATTAATGTGTATGTGTGGTACAGTACATTAACCAGTGAAAATAAACAGTCGTTTAAAATGCTTTGAATGAATAAAAATAAAGTTGGCCGACCGTAGTCGAGAGAAAGAGCAGAAGGCTCCCTTTTCAATAGCTACTAGACATAGGTGTTGAGGAGGACGATACTCCATTTTAACCTTGATCCTTATCTTATGATGCTGAGTGCAAGGCGGCGTCCTTATCTTATGATGCTGAGTGCAAGGCGGCGTCAAGTACCATTTTTGGAGTCTTTGGTATGATTCGACCTGGGATTAAACCCCGGCCTCCCAGACCGCTGGCAAACACTCTACTCATTAGGCCGATGGTCCGGTCAATAAAAGTTTTTAAAGACTGACAATTCAAAGATTGAAGAAATAAAACTACTTGCTATATGACTAAAAGATTTACATACTTTCTATAAAAGAGAAAACAATTGTCTGATGAAAGTTTGTTTTGTAAGAATAAACTAAAAATTCAATGGAACATGAAGGTGACGGTGATACCAATGCTAATTGGAGCACGCGGAACGATCGCCAAATGCTCAGTAAAGAGAGTTGGAAATTGAAAGACCGAGCCAAGACCATCCAAATTATAGCATTGTTAAAATCAGCCACAATATTCAGAAGAGTCATGGAAACTTGGGGAGACTTGCTGTCACTTAGACTCCAGTGAAGGACCATCAGCTAACCTGTGTATAAAAACTCGCAAGGACTAATAATAATAGAATCCAACAATCTATTATATAATATCTTCGTCTCTGTATACATGTATGTACAATATATACAATATGTTAAAATGAAAATAGATATATCGATATGTATATCCATGTCGATACTTACAGAAAGTTTATAGACATTATTTAAATGCATATATATACGCACGAATAATACGAAAACCACCTTTGTGGTTTGATATGCAATTAATACGAAAAACATCTTTGTGGTTTCATACGTGATTAACACGAAAATTACCTTTGCGATTTGATATGCGATTAATACAAAAAACACCTTTGTGATTTGACATGTGATTAATACGAAAACGACTTATGTGGTTTAAAGAGATTAATACAAAAACGACCTTTGTGATTTGACATGTGATTAATACGAAAACCTCCTTTGTGGTTTGATATATGATTGATACGAAAACGACTTTTGTGGTTTGACGTGCGATTAATACGAAAACCACCTTTGTTGAAGAACAGCTATGGTACAATTCAGCGTCTATTTGGTTGGGGAAGTTCTAAGGGCGTTCATACTTTTTCTAAGGTTATTAGTTCGAAAGTGAAGAAAATCGTCCGACTAGAGTTCGAACTACGATGTCGCAGGCAGACTGTTTCGTTGTAGCACAACTCTTCAGTGTAGCTAGACACGTGAGATGCTTCAAGCAAGAATCGAAATCTGGCTGATTTTACATCAGTCGGATATGAATGATATAAGATATATATATATATATAATTGTTAGTAAAAATTATTTTTCATAAAATTTGTTAATTCCACCATGTTTTGTTTTTCGACCATAATCAAAACATATTAGTTTGAAGACTGTACATTTCAAGATTGAAAGACTTATCAATGCCAAGAGAATTAGTTAATTGATCTTTATCATTTCAACTTTAGCTTAAACGACATTAATGTCACTGTGTGTATGTGCCTGTCTGTCTCTATGTCTGTCTGGAGTTGGATACCCCTTCAGGGTATATCTTACGTACTACTCTACTTCTTATTTCTTTATTTTGATTCTCAAGTCGGTCAGCGCCTATCTTCTCACCTGGATCTTTAGAGGTGTCGTTTTCTTCGTCGCGTTTATGCAGTTGCGTTATTTCGTCATTTCCTGTTGTTCTAAGTTCTTCTCTATCAGGATGATGAATAACAATGCAACCAAATTTTTACGCGTACATGAGATTATTATTTCGACAGCACCCACAGAGAATTAGCGAGCAAAGATGGAAATTTTAACCGCTCTAGTCGAATGCTTCCCACTAACTGATCAAATATTACCTAACTTCTAGAACCCGACTGAAATCATCCAATCAGAACTGAGGTCTAAGACTGACTTCAGGTTCAATAGATTTCGATCATACGGATTGATCCACTCTGTATTTCCATACGTTTAAGGGCTTTGAGCTTAATTCGTAGGCTACACTACATATCCCTAATAGAGTCCAATAATCTCTCATGTGATATCTGCATCTGTGTATACCTGGATGTAAAAGAATATCCTATATGTTAAAATGAAAATAGATATATTAATACATACATGAAGTGTATATCCATGTCAATAATTACAGAAAGTTTGTAGACGTTATTTATATGCATATATATATATATATATACACATATGTGAGAGTGTGTTCTTAAAACACATAGACAAAATCCGAAGGAGGAAAACTTGTGGTGTAATGGTAAACCTGTTCAAACCCCAGTCGCGCTGTTAAGTTCACTTTCGAACAAATACCCTTAGAAAAAGTGTGAACGTCCTTAGAGCTCCCACCCACCCAACTATACGTTGAATAGTACCACTGATGATCTTTCTACAAAGTTGCTTTTCGTATTATTCGCTTATCAAATCACAAAGGTTGATACGCCATTAAAACAAAGAAACCAAATCAAACCAGACAAGGTTTCTTTTAAGAATTTTTTCTTGTCATTTTACAAGTTTTTGTTGTTTTAATTAGTTGCCTTTCTTTTAGAAAAAGTTGCTGTCATCCTTAATCTTTTCCTCGCATAGATTTTTTTTTCTTTAAATCTAATGAAGATTCTGTTAGTAATATCTGGGATGCTTTTATTCCAGAGGAGAGATATTTTGAATATCTTCTATAACGTTTGTCACGTTTAGAGCTTTACACTAATCACACCGTTTGCTATATCAGAAAAATACTACGTTCTTTAACTTTAAAAAATTGTAAAAAGAAATTGCCTGATTCAAAGACTTCAGTATAGCTTAATCAAATATATAGATTAAATTAACCATTCCTTGAGTAATGTTGATAGATAGATAGATAGATAGATAGATAGTGCAGAGGAGTTATATATATATATATATATATATATATATATATATATATATATATATATATATATATATATAGCCAAGTCCTCTGCACGAACAGGATGTGAGACATGGCCAGTTTTTAAGACGAATTTAATATCTTTGAAGTCAGAGTTTTCTTTCTCTTAAATCAGCCTGTCAAACTTTTTTTCCATAGAATAATTGTATTCATATCTTTCCCAAAGATATTTGCACAATGTGAAATACAAATAGCCTTGTCGAGGATTTGAACTTGTGTCACCGTGTTCATTTCCAACAACGAAAAACATTACATCACGAGCGCCTCTCTCTCTCTCTCTCTATATATATATATATATATATATATATATATATGTATACACAGATGATGAAAATAAAATTTAGAAGTAAATCGATAGACCAGTATAAAGACTAAATGCAATCTTACAAGGCAGCACTCTTGAGGCACTCTTAGCGTAATGGTTATCTTCAAAGGAAATGTAATTGGTGACGCTGGGGTTAAGTAAGTACAAACAATATTGAACTCTCTACACAATAATTTGCTCGACATGTGGTTACAGGATTATCGGAAAGCGTACACTGATTGTGTAACCACATAAAACTCGACTCTAAACGAAGACAATGCAATATTCTAATCCGTTGTTTTTAGTTTATACACACACACACACACACACACACATATATATATATATATATATATATATATATATATATATATATATAAACATGTGTCTTGCAGTAAAAGAAAAAAATCTTAAAAATTTAAACTATTTATACATGAAGTCCTTGAGTGGGAACAGTTAAAGAACCTTACAGCATAGAACATACCTTGAAATACGTGATAAGCAATGCTGTTTAATTCCAACCAGTTTTCCATCTTTTGGAGAAATTCTCCTTCAGAAAAGAGGTCAAATATTCTAAATGATTATTCATCAGTTACTTTTGAAGAATATATATATATATATGTGTGTATGTGTGTGTGTGTGTGTGTGTGTGTTGATTAGTTTCTTGCTTTTTTTGTTTAATAGTATATCAAACTTCGTGGGTTATTTTATTCCAAAGTCTTCCTTGTAAAAGAACCGCAATCGTACTAATTGATCCAAAGCTGATGGGGAGAATCAGTTTCTTAACTTTCTCAAACTGAAGGTAATAACAAGCCAGAAGTTCGAACTAGGTTATAGCGATGTTACAGTCTAGCATGCTATGCACAGAATCTCTTCTCTCTCTCCCTCTCCCTCTCTCTCTCTCTCTCTCCCTCACTCTCTCTCTAGAGTGTGTGTGTGTGTGTGTGTGTGTGTGTGTGTGTGTGTGTGTGTGTGTGTGTGTGTGTGTGTGTGTGTGTGTGTGTGTGTGTGTTCATCAGTGGAAATGCCGAATGAAATCTTACGTGAAAGATAAAAATGAAACTATAAGTGAAAGATCTTTTACATAGAACCAATCCAGTTCACTCGGTCGTTGAGATCCAGAGGCACGAAAGATCCTTGCTTTTTGACATCCCTCTGGTTCCATTTGACCGCCATGTTGCCTTTGCAAACGTTGAATCCTTGGAATTTCATCCACCTCGTCAGACAAAGAAGAAATAAGCAAATCCCTAATTTAGCTAAGATTTAAAAAAACGGTGCTTACCTTCGCCAATCAAAACGATAAAACGAAATGACTGTTAGCGTTGCATGCAAACAGCATCTAACACATGATAATAAATTAGTTCTTTCCGCACGTTGACACACAAAAAATCATAGCAAATCAATCATCCAGATGAAAGCGAAATATACATATATCATCATCATTATGATCATCAGGTCGCGCTATCTGATCCTTTCTTACCAACCTTGTCTATCGTCCATTGCTTCCGTCAGGTCTTCAAGTCTACATCTTGTATCGGCACAGAGCTGCTGTAAGTAGGTTCTAGCTGGTTGTCTTGTCTTTGCTCGTCTATGTGAAGGGGTCCATGGGAGTACATCAATTAATCCGAGAATTAAATAAACGAGAAATTGACATTTACCAAATAACTTTTATTCTATGTGTATGCTATCCAAACTTATACACCTACATACACACACACACACACACACACACACACACACACACACACACACACACACACACACACACACACACACACACAAACATATATATATATATATGTATATATATATATTATTACCTCAACATTTATTACACATGTGTACATTGAAAGCTTAGATAATTTTCTCATTCTATCGGTAGAAATTTGTTTATGATGAAGTCATTTTTCAGGATGATAATGCATCTTGTCACAGTTATATATATATATATATATATATATATATATATATATATATATATATATGTATATAGTTGACCCAGTCTCTTTTGTGCAGTTTTATAACAAATGTTTTGTAAACTTACATAAACTAAATTACATTAAGATTTTTACATTAACCTAAAAATCTAAGCATCTGGATTGTTTGTCAATTAGTTTTTTTTAATCCAACCATGTCCAGCTGCATAATAGTTTGGGAATTGATATCAGTTTATCATTGCATCACCTAAAGATTAATTCAATAATGGTTCATTCACTGGAACAAGCCAAGTTATGAAAATTGATAAAATAAAAAATTAATATTTTGGTGCTTACTCTGGACTTGATACCTGATTGCTTAATACTCAGCATTATAAGGTGCACATCAAAGGTAAAGAGGATCAATCCAGGGGAAGGAGTAGTGCCCTTCCCTACACTTTGGTGTTGTAGCTATTGAAAACGTAGCCTTCGAGTTGCTTTCGACTCCAGTAGCCAACTTACTTACTTTAATTGAGTGTAAACAAATGGGTTCTAACTCGTTTGCAAATAAAGTTACCAACAAACTATTCGCCTAAAAATCACACACACACACACACACACACACACACACACATATATATATATATATATGTGTGTGTGTGTGTGTGTGTGTGTGTGTGTGTGTGTGTGTGTGTGTGTGTGTATAAACAGAATTTGGCATCTAATAGTTATCAAAGGTTGATATGTCATTAAATCAAATAACATAACCTAAACTACCTTTGCCCAGTCGGCTGGGGCTGTAAAATATACCGACTGCATCTCTGCAGAGGAGTAAGAGCCCCCTAAGGAATGTCCCGATCTAACACTAAACAACCTGATGGGGAGGTTTCAGTAATGCTGGAACTTTAGGGAATGTGGAGCACCCCTTCATTGCCATTGCTCCAAGGTCCACACTGGTAGCACCTGATAAGTTCCTATTTATGAGTCGAATAAAACTAAACTTTATGCTAAATTGAATTGTTTGAAATAGAACTGTTTTCACTTGTAAACTGAATACTTATGCTGAACTGAATTGTTCGAATAAGAACTGTTTGACTAAACTGAATGGCTTGAAATAGGGATAGTTTTGACAATTAAACTGTGTACTAAACTGAATTATTGAAATAGAACTGATTATTTGTATAAAAATGGATTTGGCATTAAATAACCTACAAAGGCTTATATGCCATAAAACGCAACCCACCAACCTACCAAAATTATTTATTCGGCATTAAATGACCCGAAAAGTGTTAATACGCCGTAAAACAAAGCAAGCAAGCAACCAACCAACTAACCAACCCCTCCACCACGACAAGTATTCAAAAGAAGTTAATTTTTCTGCAAATTAGAGAAGGCTTTATTTCATTTTTTTCTTTTCTCAGACTGGTTGCCATAGCAAGACTAAAGAAACCAATCGGTATCAGGTTTTAAACGTTTTACTCTTTTAACGTCTGTTCTTCATTTCTTATATATATATATATATATATATATATATATATATATATATATATATATATATATAAAACAGCGAAGATATTCCTTCCAAGAAGTATATTTCTACGTCTTTCTTATTTTACGGTCAAAATTTAGCCAGCCATTCCTTAGATTTATGTGAAGTAGTCTGGCTTAGCCAGGAGAATAAACTAATGACTTGTACGCGCTTCTTTTATCTTTTTTTCTCCTTTCTGTATAGCATGACGTTTTGTTCTCCATAGAAAGGATGCTGTTTTTTCAATATGACCATCAGTGAATATTGGCGCAAACTTTCTTGTATAATGGATATGTATTTTCTTGAATTGATATTCCACACGCACTTAGAAAGTCTGGACGACTGACGGCTCATGTTATCGTCTGCGAACCGGGTGTAGCGGCTGTTTTCCTTGCCGCCGATATATCGACACAGTCTTGGCAGGACGTTTATCTTTCTTCCTTCTTTTCTTTTAATTTGTTTCATTTTCCTCCCACACAGGTTTTACTTCCTATTCTCTTTCGAAATTTCTCTACCTACTCTCTCTCTCTCTCTCTCTCTCTCTCTCTCTCTCTCTCTTTCTCTCTGAGATCATTTACCTGATTCTTTATATCTCGCTCTCTCTCACCGACACATACTCTCTATATTTATATAGATATAAACATATATCTATATGTATATATATACTCTTTAAGAAAAAACAACGAAACCGGTCACATAGGATTATAAATTTATTTCTATCCTGTTACGCATTTTTGAAATTTCCAAAAACACGAAAAAAATTAACAGGACTTCTTCAGATCTTTTTGATAAAAAAACTAGAATAAACACATAAGAGTGTTCTTGACTTTTATAAGCACCTCTTGTTAAATGTCTAGCCCAAATAGCGCCAATCGCTTGTCCTTTTTTAGTGGAATATTTCGCTGATGTAGAAAAGTGTTATATGCAAAAATGTTTTATATACTTCATGGCCCATAAATAAATACACCCCCAACGATATTTTTCAATAAAAAATTTTCTTCTAAATCAAATCATTTTAAAATTTCTAGCGGAACTGATATTATCAGGTATTATTTCTAACCAATTTCTCATGAACCAAAAATAGAACTAAAATACTCCATCGAAAATAATACAACGGCACTAATACGTATAAGATGTGTATCTATTTTTAGCTGCTACCCTTATTTTTAAAAAAGAAATGTTGGTAAATAATTTTTATGAATTTTCCTTTTTATTATTCTCCACTGGTTTTAGACTTCGGTTAATTGCAAAGCGAGTTCATCTTAAGAGGAATATATTTCAAGACTGATTAAGCTAAACAGCTTTACGAATATCGTTAATGTATATGTAAATCAACCGATTTTTAGCATTTTATTCGATAAGTAGCTATGTTAGTGTTTGAGATATTTTCAAATTTGAAAATAATTCATAAGTATTTTTCATAGCCACACAAAAGTAAAGATAAGAAAAGGGCATCATTTCCAAATTAGTACAATTGAAATAATTCTTATCAAAGTTAATTTTGTTCCGACCCAAAGATTCAAGATTTTCAATTCAAGTGAAACTTTATACGTTCAAAAGAGATAGATATTATCTATTACTAATCTATAAAGACTGGTAAGTCTAAAACCAGAATAAGATTAGATAAATATTCATTTTTATTTTATCTTACTTATGTGTATACTTTTGTAAGTTTGCATTTTGATCTGGAATTCTTACAATATAGCAAGAAAAAGAAACAACAAACTTTGGAGGTACATCCAGAAATTGCTGGAGCATTCTAGGTTCATAGCAATAATATTTTGGTCTTCATTCAGATAATCACCTCGGCACTGCTGTTTTTATTTTATTTTTTAAAATAATTAGGAAAAGCAATACGAAACTAAAATTTTGGTGATGAAATTAGAGTGCTCGGATACTCACAAGTAGAGCATGCAAAAATCAAAATGACAATCACTCAGTTCGCTGTTACTTTAAATTACATGTGGTGGAAAATGTCACAGTCGTTTGTATTTATTTATTTTTCGAAAACTGACAAAAGATGGGCTCAATTTTTTTCAGCACAGATGATTTAAAACCTAAATTTTAAAAATTACCTCCCTTGCAATATTCCCCCGTTACTCTGAATTTCGCTTGTCTCTAAAAAGTACGAGAAAAGTGTGTAAAAAGGGATCAGTGCAGTCATTAACAAAGCAAGTTTAAAAACAAAAATATCTAAATCATCTTCTCGCCGAGCTTGATTTTATACTCAAAGTTTAAATTGTCAAACGGAAATTAAACAGACAAGTGCAGGTTCATTCACCTAGCAGTTAGAGTGTTCGCCAATGGCCCGGAAGACCGGGGTTTAATCCAAAGTCGAGTCATACCAAAGACTCAAAAATGGTACTTGATGCCTCCTTGCTTAACACTCAGCATTATAAGGTATGGATCAGGGGTAAAGTGGAGCAATCCCAGGAAAGGAGTAGAGTCCTTCCCTACCCCTCAATGTAATAGCTATTGAAAAGGGAGCCTTCGGGTCACCCGCGACTATGGTCGCCAATTCTACTACTCTCTACGAGTTGCCCATAACTTTAAGTTAAATAATTTGCCACGTGTTATGATGTGTGTAAACGAGACCCAAAAAAATTTATTGATTTTTTACGACCTGTGCCATTTTAAAAAATTTACGCAGAATTAAGAAAATTTCCAACTTGAGGTCAATTAGGTGTAAATGATAGAAAAATAATTTGTTCAAATGTTTACATTTAGAAACTTATTTATTTTATACACTTATTTATATAAGTCTGTTTGTTTTCTTCTATTTTGTTTTTGTCTTGTTTTCGTTTTTTATTTACCAATTTAATATGCCTAAAGTATTTCAGAATACATAGTTTTTCTTGTTTAAAAAATACAAAAATAAATTCTTTTTTTATTTTCTAAACACCCATCGTTGTTATCAATTTTTTCTCTATATTGTCGGATTTTACTTCACCATTTACTTCCATAGTTTTCCTTCCAGACTTTAGCTGCAGTTGTGAACTAGTCTGTCTAATTGCCATCCGACATCTGAAACTTCACGTATAAAAAATCAAGCTCGGCGGGAAGATGATTTTGATATTTTTGTTTTTAAACTTGCTTTGTTAATGACTGCATGTCAATAAGCAGGATCTTTTTCCCAATTTTATTTCATCCTTCATTTGCTATAAATATTTTATTTTATTGCTATAAATATTTTATTTTATTTCATCCTTCATTTGCTATAAATATTTCGATATTATGGTGCTATTTGCGTATATTCTAATGGTGAAAATAATATGAAGGTTATATGATTTTTTCCCCAGTTAAGCTTCTAGATAATGGTTTCTTTATTATCCTAAAATTTACGCTTCGTTCTTAATCATTAAATAACCCATACGGAATTGATCTGTTGTTAAACAAATAGACCAAACCAAACAATCCTCCACAGGTGTTATATATATATATATATATATATATATATATATATATATATATATATATATATATTATCTCTACTAACCCAAGCTATTAGAATTGCTTTTACTGTTTCAGATTATGCGGTGATCTCAAGGTGATTACATTTGTAATTGGCTTTAGACCGCTGCATAATGTCAAACTCGAAGTAATTTTAGTACTTTTTTGGTATTCATCGCGTGCGCGCGCGTGTGTGTGTTTACTCAGTCACTTTGGCAAGGTTTGGATGAAATAGAAAGTCTTTTTTTTAAGCGAAGTACAGAGGTTTGCATTTAGAGCTTTCATTCTAGACGGTTGCTTTATCAAGGCTACGGTGTTAAGTCAGCCCAACTATTTGGCTATAGCTGCAGAGAGAAGTTGGTTTCTTGGTTGGTTAGTTGGGTTTTATGGAATATCAACCCATGTAGGTCACTTAACGCCAAATCCTTTTTCATGTAAATAATCAGTTCTTTTTCAAAGAATTCAGTTTAGCATAAGCACGCAGTTCAAATGTAAGTACAGTTTAATTGTGAAAAACATTTCTATTTCAAGCTATTCAGTTTAGTCAAGCAGTTTTAATTCAACTAATTCAGTTTAGTGTAAGTATAGATTTTGTTTACACAGTTAAATGTCAAAACAGTTCTATATTAAGCAAATCGGTTTTGTGTAAGTACAGTTTCAATGTTAAAAACAGTTCCATTTCAAATAATTCAGAAAAGCATAAGCACGCAGTTTAAATGTAAGTAAGGTTTCAGTTTAGCATAAGCACGCAGTTTAAATGTAAGTACAGTTTAATTGTCAAAAACATTTTATTTCAAGCTATTCAGTTTAGTAAAACAATTCAGTTTAGCATAAGTATGCCGTTAGTTCTATTTAACCCATGTATAGGGCCCTATCAAGTGCTACCACGCCGGGCCAGAGTGGACCTGAGAGCAATGGTAAGGAAGGAGATCTCCGCATTCCCCAAAGCCCCAGCATTACTGGAACCTCACCGTCAGATTGTTTAGTGTCATATATAGGACACTCGTTGGGGGTGCAGAGAGAAGAGATGGATTCTCACTTTTCCGGAGGTATTAGCGGAAAATGAAACGTTGACAGTCTGGTCCAGTATTTGAATTTGGGGCTAACTCCTCAGACGATTACACCACGTGTGTTTAATCTCTCTCTCTCTCTCTCTATATATATATATATATATATGTGTGTGTGTGTGTGTGTGCGCGCACGCGCGCCTGCGTGAAAATATTTCTTTATTATGAAAGCAAACACTATCAACTTGTATTAAAAGAATTGTCTTTTTTTTGTATTAGCAGTTTTTTTTTTATCAGACTTCGCTCCAAATTCAATCACTTTTGACACTGTAAGTACTTCGCAACCTGACCTGGGCACCTCGGGTGGTGTAATGGTTAGCAAGCTAGGCTAGCAAACCTTCACTAGTGATTTCGAGTCTCACTGGGTGCCCAAATAATACGGCTTTATGCCACATTTAAGCAAAAAGCTTAGTAAATTACTACTTGACAACTTGACCTGATTTTCAACCCAGTCAGCTGAGGCTGCAGAATACACCGACTACATCACTGCGGTGACGTAAGAATCCCCCAAAGAGAGTCCTGAATATGACATTAGACCATCAGTAGAGCTCTAGAGAATATTCAGTACCCCTTCATTGCCATTGCTCCCAGGTCCACTCTGACCCGGAGTGCTAGCACCTGATAAGGTCCTATCTATGGGTCAAATAGAACTGTTTGACATTTAAACTGAGTGCAAACAAATGACTTATACTTAGTTGAATTGATTTGGAGGTGCCTGTGGTGTAATGGTTATTGTCATATTAAATGGACACGGTGACACGAGTTCAAATCCTAGACGAGACTGATTGCATTTTACATAGTACTAATACCCTTGGGAAAAGTATGAATCCAATTACTCTCCCTCCAGCTATGGGTAAATAGTTAGACAGACTAGGTTCTTCAGCCCTGGTTAGGCAACTAGTCTAGAAGGAAAACTCTGAATTCAAACCTGTTAAACTCCGTTTAAAAAATCGACCTTGTGTCATATCCTGCCCGAACTTAGTTGAATTGTTAGAAATAGAACTGTTTGATCATTTATCTGTGTGTAAATAAATGACTGGTGTTTAATTGAATTGTTAGTGATACATAGCAATACTTAAAACCATTTAACCGTGTGCAAACGAGAGATTAATTGCAAACAGAAACATTCGTGTCATTTAGAAATACTTGAAACCATTTAACTGTACAAACGAATAAATTCAGGCTCGTTTAAAAATGTATCTGCAAAATGAGTTTACAAATCATTTGATATATGTAAAAAGGGGATTTGGTATTAAATAAGCAACAATTGTTGATATGCTATAAAGCCCAAATAAACCGAAGTTCATTTTACCAGACCTTACAATTGAGTAATAATAAATTCTTCGGTTATGGCAACAAGAGACATCTGCGCTTTGAATCATTTTTCAAGTGACCTCAATGCAATTTCGAGATAAACGTTTGTTGGACAGAATTTCGTCTGGGGAGAGAACACGTCTGCTAAAAATAATAA
The DNA here is from genome assembly GCA_963585895.1 of Sepioteuthis lessoniana. Taxonomy (NCBI): domain Eukaryota; kingdom Metazoa; phylum Mollusca; class Cephalopoda; order Myopsida; family Loliginidae; genus Sepioteuthis; species Sepioteuthis lessoniana. Next base: position 38,934,987 of record OY757909.1, read on the forward strand.
AAGACTAAATACAGTGGAATTTCACATCATTTTTTAATGGACGGAAGTCGTAAATTTAAACTCAGATGTCTGTGTCCTGAAGCAAAGTTGGAGTGTTTTGTGTGTGTGTGTGTTTTTTTTGTTTTTGCTTTTTATTTTTGCATACATTTTTTTTTGTGCGCTTCGATAGAGTGTTTGATATAAGAGGTGTGTGTGTGTGTGTGTGTGTGTGTGTGTGTGTGTGTGTGTGTGTGTGTGTGAGTGAGACTTTGGTTAATTTATTTAACGGCATATCAACTCCTTATGGATTATTCAATACAGAAATGGGATTCAGCTGTAAATGTTTCAATAAAATCTTCTACTTTCAACGATCAATTGAAATCATTTTTTAAAATTACATTTTATTTAACAACAATAATGATTTATAAGCAGTTACATGGTCAAATTCATTCTTTGTCAATACTCATAATTTATAAGCAATTATATGCTCACATTTATTTATACTTAATACTAATAATTTATACAAAATTAGATGTTTCCAAGTAACTCTTCCTATTAAATAATAAGCATTTATTTCCACACAGGTTTCAAGTAAATAGGTTAGGTTAGGTTTCGTTGGGTCCCATCTATGGGTCAAATTGATCGGTTTAAAAATCATTAATAACGATAGGAATGCATGATACCTAATAACTGTGAATTATTTGTATTAAGAATAGTTACTTAAAGCTATTATTGTTTACTAACTAATATCATTAGTTAATTGAAACCATATAACCGTGAGTAAATGATTATTATTTAATAGAAACAATTACTTGAAACCATATAGTTATTCGTGTTAGATAAGAATACTTGAAACCATACAAATGTGGGCACATTATTTGTATTTGATAGAAATACTTGATATCATATAACTGTATGCAAAAAAAAAAAACAACAAACAATTACACGAAAAATGTACATATGAACATAAAGTGAACACAAGTATTCATAAAATAACCCTGGACGGATTAAAGTGCCGTTTAAAATCAATCAATAAATCAATCAATCAACTAATCAATCAGTGCGTGTGACTATGCTTTTGCGAATTTTGTTCAGTTTTGTACTTTGTATCTCAGGGCCTCAGAGGGACTTTTTAAACACTCCAAAAATCCTCCTTTCTTTAAAATTTTAATCCTTGGTTTCTTCGGCGTTTTCAGTTCTCTTTGATTTTAGCGTTACCGATTTAATGTCACGTGATTTTATCTTGTCTCTATGTCTCTGTAACTGTTTCTTTCTTACTTACGGTCTCTTTATTTCTCTCTCTCTCTCTCTCTCTCTCTCTCTCTCTCTCTCTCAAGCACACACACACACACACACACACACACACACACACACAATAAGCACAATGCACACATATATACACATACACCTTTTGTTTCTCTCTTCTGACTCACCTACGAATTGTTACTACTTGCTTCCATTATTCCCCCTTATCTCCCTCTTCCAAAATTTCCTCCATTTATTCCAGAACCTATTAACATACTCCTCTTTTCGTCTCTTTTGATCGATTAGTTGAAACTAAACTTGCGCTAGCACCTGCTTCCCTACCTCTGACTCGGAGACCCCCATCCCGTTCGTAGCGCACTCCATTCATTATTTACCCACTCCCGTTTCAATTTATCTTCAGAATCTTACTTGTACTTCACTTACAGCATTTCTTGGAGCACCTCCTCATTTCTCAACTGTCGTTTTTTTTCTTTAACCCCCTCCACTTCACATCGACAATTATCTTTTATTCTTCGCTAGTTAACCCTATTAATCCTTCGGCAATTTTCATCATCTCTCCACCTCCTCCTCTTTCCCATACGACTTCTCGTGTTCTTTTTCTCTGTTTGTTTATTATTTTCTTCAACACGGGGAAACGTTATGGTCCAGAATAGACCACTGAGGAAATGGTAATATAAGTAAAATTTATCCTGAAATTTAATGGTTATATTCACGATCAAAACAAGAGCACTTTCTTTCCTTTTTTCTTACTTATTTTTTTCATTTTTTCTTTTTATATATTTATTTATTCAGTTATTGAACTGTTACAGTTAATTCTCACCAAAAATATAAATTGGCAGTCGGCCGTAAATCTCTATCTTCTTTCTGACTGGGAAGGGGAAAGAAATGTAGTGGACTGATGAATTGTCGCAAGTTAAAGAGGTGATTTTCAAAATGATGACTGAAACTTACTCTGATCTGTAGGATAAATATAAGCTTTATATTTGTATAAGCTTTATATCTATATATATTTTACTATATAAGCTTTATATAAGTTTTATATTTATGTAAGTTTTATATTTGTGTATATTTTACTATATTCCTGTGGACATTTCAACATAATAATTGGGACAAGTACCGAAATTACGATCCAATGTACTCGGTAGTCATAACGACGCTTATCTTAGTTTGGCACAAGATAAGAAGTATAATGCACTCAGTAAGAATCGTACTCACTACTCATTACACGATTCGAAGAGCCCAAGATATTTAATAAGCTTACCTTAATTGTAGCTTAGGGCAACCAGTGAGAATCAACCTCACTAAATGTATTTTCTTGCCGAGTTCGCTTGACATGCAAGTCGTTCAAATCTTATCTACTCAGTTGACTCCGACTTGATTGCATTATTTTTTTCTTGTCGGTATTTTCGGGGGACAGTCATCAGAAAGGACTGGCTTATAAAAATGATAATGATTTTAAAAACACTTCTCTGGTTTGTAATTTGCACTTATCACACACCCAGCTCTTAAAATCTTCTCTTTTCTTTTAATTCTCTGTCTTTGACTTTTCAAACTTTCCTTCTTTCTGTTCTCTAACGTGTCTACGTCTGCCTTAACGCTGCAAACTGTTCGTTATATTGTTTCATATTTTGACTTTTCTTCTGCTTTATTATTTCACGCATCACAAGCACCATCATTTCAGCATATCTATCTATCTATCTATCTATCTATCTATCTATCTATCTATCTATCTATCTCTATCTTTTCATATCTATTTATCTATCAAAGTCAAATTATTCATATTTATATCTCTCTCAGTAATTTTATATCTATCTATCTATCTATCTCTGTCTTTTCATTTCTATTTATCTATCAAAGTCAAATTATTCATATCTATATCTCTCTCAGTAATTTTATATCTATCTATCTATCTATCTATCTATCTATCTCTCTCTCTATATATATATATGTATATACCAGTCGATTCAAATATATCTACATATCTCGGTCGATTTCTATTAATCTCTCTCTCTCTCTCTCTCTCTCTCTCTCTCTCTCGCTCTGTGTGTGTGTGTGTGTGTATATATATATACATATGCACACACACACACACACACACACACACATATATATATATATATATATATATATATATATATGTATATATATATACATATATATATATATATATATATATATATATAATTAATTTCTTATTACTTTATTCTGATAGTGAGTACAAGAGACATCAGTTTCTAACGGTTGATCTATCTTCATACCTGAGAGATATAATATCTCTCAAATACTTCTCAATGTGTCCATAAGTATATATATATATATATATATATATATATCAGCATTTTCATATTTATCTATCTATTGATCTATCTATCTATTACTCAGTTCTTTCTTTCATTCTCTTTATGTCCAAGTGTATCTATGTTTATTATTTGCAATCTATTCTTCGTCAATCAAAACCTCGACCATTCCTAATTTCGCTTCCTTCTCTCTATCCCTTCGTGTGCTCCTTCATTGATTCATTTATGCTTCCAGAGACAGTGCAATAAAGCGAATGATGTTATTTTTTTCTTCGTTTAATCCATAAGTATCGACACACGAATCATTGGCGACAGCAGGAGCAGTGCACTGAGTCAACAGAAGCCCCAGTATAAATCCGTTGTGTTGCATGTTCAAAATCAAAGTAACAGAACGTAGTCGCAGTAGCAGTGGTAGTAGAAGCAGCAATAGTATTATAGGTAGTGTCGCCTACTAATGTGTGTTGACTTCAAATAGAAGCATACTATGATAATATTTTTTTCTTGGAACACGTATTTGAAAAAAATTGAGAATTACAAAAGAAGACAGTTTTGTATTCGTTACAGTCAGGTTACATTATACCCTCTAGAAAGAGAGAGCAAGAGAGAGAGAGAGAGAGAGAGAGAGAGAAAGGGAGAGAGAGGGGGTTAGCTACACGGACTTGACTAGCCGTTGTATAGCAGGAGTGGTGAGTGTCAGAGAAACCATTTGGACTCCGCAGAAAAAGCTATTAGGTGGTTTTAGATTAAGAAAGCGAGTCTTTGGATTTTCTTTGTTAGAATGCAAGCTGGTGGGGGTGATCAACTACAGATCTCAAACTCGAGAGACAGGGTTTATAGGACTCGAAACTATTGAGAAGCTCAGGAACACCACAGCTGATGGACATTACTACACCTCTGAGATATGTCTTTAGTAATGCAGAAAAGCGCAGCAATAAATCTGCCTCTTTAAACGTAGTTCATATATGTATTCAACTCCGTAGGGTCAATTTTTAAGCGGAATGTAATGGAGTAGTAGCCTTCTCACCCCTGGTAAATCTTGTGACTGTCTGCATAACCGACAACAAAGGATAAAACATAAAATCTCACGCGGAAAGTGCAGGAAACGTTCACACGACAGATGAAGATTTTTAAAAAGGTCAGTAAGGGACTAGGAAGGACTTAAATTTCAGGACTTTCACCTCATCCCCTATATACGAAGTGAGCTACGATTTTGCGATTTTTTCAAAGATTCAAAAATAATACTTCATTTCACCCTGTTTTAGAGATCAGCTCAGAGCAAGTTAAAACACAGTAATAAAATGCATGGTGCTTTTCATTTATCCTGTGTATAACCTTTTTCTTCACAATCTACTCGTCGTCCTCTCTTCATTATCTCCAGCAACATTCGTCGAGACCCAATAATGTAACAGGAATTAAGCTAGTTTGAATTCAGTGTTTTCTTTAACCTAAACTTTGTTGCCTTACCAAGACTAAGAACCCTGTCTGCTCTGCTATTTGTTCATAGTTTGTGGGGAACATGCCTTTTTGATGAGGATTAAAATGATGTGAAATGCACAATGCCTTATCTAGGATTTATCTTGGTTCATCGATTCCAGTTTCTATGACGGAGACCATTTCGCTATCCATGCCTTCAGAATTTATTAAAATTAAAATGAATAAAAAAAACTGGTAAAAATCATTAGTACCAAAGCATTAAGGTTCTTTGTCCTTTGGACAATCACTTCTATAATAATCTTTGGACACTCACTTCTATAATAATCTTTGGACAATCACTTTATAATAATCTTTGGACAATCACTTCAATGATAAACTTTCCATGTCTTAGGCAAGATATTATGCTGCATCCTATAGCAACGCTACTGGAATTGTATAGCTATCCCTAGGATCCATTTAACCCAGAATGGTAGTAGCTAATAGGGTCCTATCAATGAATCAAACTGATTTGAGATTACATCTGAAATCATTTGAAATCGAATTTATTCTCACAAAAAAAGATATTGAAGCTAAGTACAATTGTTGCATAGTGAACCTTGATCGAGCCGTTAATCAGAAACTTCTCTGAACAGGCTGCACCGGTGTAAATAAGATGAAGCAGTCATAATAGAGCAGGCAGTCATGGAGAGCGCCCAGTTGGAGCTTCTAGTTGAATACCCCCGGCCGAAAAGCAAAAGTTTTAAATGGGGCTTTGCAGATGACACAACGCGTTATGGTCAAGAGAAGAAGTAATGGGTCAATATGGCAATCTATATTCGTCTCCCTCAGTCTGTCTCTCTCACACCCCAAAGAAGCTTTGACTCCAGGAAGAATAAAGAGAGTTATATTTTTATACCTAAATGTTGTGGCTTCTTCCTTCATCATAGCTTTATAACACAATGAGCTTACCAATTTAAAATTTTGAAATGCATTTATCTTTTGGCTCTTAAAATATTGATATTACAACAAAGTGTGAAGCGTTCACTTGTTTAAAATGGTTGTGAACCACATTACTACACTGGCTCTTACAACATTGATATTGCAGCTACTGATGAAGTATTCATCTGTTTAAAATGATTCTGAAGGTACATTTTTGTGCCGTATATAATTAAAGACCATAATCCTTTAACTGATTTAGGCAAAAAAATAACATATCAAGGGTTGACACGCAGTAAAACGAAACAATCAAAAAACTAATAACCTTACATGTAGCAAAGGCAGACAGTTTTAATTTACTTTTCCAGTCTAGTACCTAGACGGCTGGCATTCGTGCCGGGAAGCCAAACAATGGCAAGCATAGATTCACATTGCATTAGATCTTCAGTTCTAGTGAATCTATGATCAGTAGAGTCACCTGGTTTCGTGCCGAGAGACCTAACTAATGACTGGCATAGTTCACACTGCAATTGGCCTTCGGGACAAGTGAATTTGTGACTAGTATTGAACATTGCGCCCGAGCTGAGACTTGTGTGACACCTCCCCCACCTAATCTCCACATTAAAAAGAACCTTGTGTTAAGTCCTACTTGGTGGAAGGTACGGATAAATATCAGTATCCTTACTTAGGGAAATAACCACATAAGTTGATTGAGACCTAGAAAGCTGAATTGATAGATGGGCGTCATTTGAAGGGAAGAGAAAATTTCAACCAAGAATAGTTATGAGGCAGTATCGCCAGCGGCTTGCCCAGTTTTGACAATTAAACAACATAAATTCTACATCGATAATTCAATTCTTTTCTTTGTTAGTACATGGCTGCTTCGTAAGTCGGTTTTATAGTATGTTAACCCTTACAAGCAATTATAGGTTTTCAAGTTGCTAATAATAATAATAATGATAATGATAATAATAGAACCTACCGAATAGTCAGCCATTTCGGATGACCACAAGGTAAAACTGAAGGAAAGTGAAAAGAAAGATAAATACTTACGCTGTACTAGAGAACTGAAAAAACTATAGAACATGAAAGTGACGGTGATACCAATTGTAATTGGTGCGCTCTGTACAGTCACCAAAGGATTGGCACAGGGATTGGGGGGCTTGGAAATAAGAGGAGAAGTGGACACCATCCAAAATACAGCTCTTTTTTAGATCGGCCAGAATACTGAGAAGAGTCCTCGAGACCTGATGTCACTCAGATTCCAATGGAAAGCCATCAGCAAACGCTGGTAGGAAAAACTCTCAACAGAGACAAAGTAATTATAATGATAATAATGATAATAATAATAATAATAATAATAATAATAATAATCTATCGAGAAATAGAAAAAAAAGGATAAATGTTCAGAAAACCCTCAAGATTGAAGAACTGAAATCATTTTGGAGTAATATATTGAGCCATCAGAAATCATATAATAAAAAAAGCAAAGTGTATTGAAAATAAAATATAAAAGACACTTATAAAAATTATGAACCATAAATGTACGAAGATATTACTAGAGAAGATATTATAAGTTCACTTAAATGCATAGATAAGTGGAAGTCACCTGGAATAGATAAATTACAGACTTTTGGCTCAACCACATATGAACTAGTGATGAAACATTTCAAAAACCCTTAAAGAACCTGATTGCCCAGTCGGCTTGGATTGTATAATACACCGACTGAACCTCTGCTGAGGGGTAATACCCTCCCCAATGAGTGTCCTGTATATGACACTAAAACAATCTGATGGTGAGGTTCCAGTGATGCTGGGGCTTTGGAAAATGCAGAGCACCCTTTCATTGCCATTGCTCCCAGGTCCACTCATGCCCGGCATGGTAGCACCTGATAGGGCCCTATCTATGGGTTAAATAGAATTAAACAGCATACTTATGCTAAACTGAATTGTGTGAAATAGAAAAGATTTTGACAATTAAACCGTACTTACATTTAAACTGTGTGCTTATGCTAAACTGAATTATTTGAAATGGAACTGTTTTTGACACTGAAACTGTACTTACACTAAACTGAATTGTTTGATATAGAACTGTTTTGACATTTAAGTGTATGTAAACAACATCTGTACTTATATTGAACTGAATTAGAACTGCTTGACTAAACTGAATAGCTCAAAATAGAAATGTTATTCACAATTAAACTGTTCTTACATTTAAACTGCGTACTTATGCTAAACTGAATTGTTTAAAATAGAATTATCTTCATAAAAATGGATTAGGCGTTAAATAACTTACTAAGGTTGATATGCCTTAAAACCCAAACAACCAACTATCTTAAAGAACATGAAAAAATGCCTGAAAGACTTACAGAAAGAGTAACATACTTAATACAATTAATCCAACAAGAATTGATCAACAAAACAACTACTAAAGTATTAAAAAACACTTAGACACTACAACAGATTTGATGTTACATTTAGTAAACACACACGACAAGCAAAAAATATTCAATTAATAAAGCAATAAATTTGCTAATAAACTCGACCTCATACCGAAAGAAATCTTGTATACTTCTCATAGACCCAACCAAGAACATAATCAAAGATAATGAACGAAATTCAATGTACGAACAAAACACACTTCTTTATAAAAAATATATCTATCTCATTTTATTCTCGAAAGGAGCACACATTTTGCTGTAAGTTTGAGAGATGGAGAAACATATACTTAAAGAGGAGACTTCCTCTTGCCCCATATCTTCTACCTGGAGCCCGGGGGCGCCAATGCTTGCACCCCCTTGAAAGCTGTATCGTCAGAGACAATCTAACGCCTCTGATCGGCTGCGTATCCATGGCTAGACTCTTGATTCTGAATCTGACCGGGTGGTTCTCATTTCACGTGGTCCCCTTCCGGTTACACACCTGCTCGATCTGCCTACCCCGACACACTGCCATCCCCTGTTTCATAATCACCACGTGACAGCTTGTCAAAGAACACGGCGTCACCAGGAACGAACCCCAAAACCATGTCAACAGTCATTATAAAACAGAAACAGACATAAAAGATGAAGCAACAGAAGCAGAAAAACAATACATAATCAAGCAAAACACAAGGACTAAATCAATTAAAAAAACTACATGGAGATTACACACAAATAAATAGAACTTCTGATATAGATATAGTAAAGATTAATCGATGGATGAAAAGTGCTGGACGGAAGGAGGAAAGACATGAGTTAATATTAGGACCAAAGGACCAGAGTAGAACAGGACCAAAGCCAACCAGCTAAAAACTATCAGGCAAACATTATAAAAAGTTGGTGGAAACTCTACAGTAACTCTTCAATTTACTTTCGTATTCACACTCCAGTGGTATCCCTGGAAGTCTGTAACTTCTGACTCCAGTGACTTCCAGGCGGATAGTTCAGCTTTGTTCAGTGTTTCGTCAAATAATGTGTCCTTCATGAGTTCTCTTATTTGAGGGCTGTCAAATATACCAACCTTGAGTTTATCCATGCTTATCCGTGGGAACTTCTAGAAGAAAGCAAACCCGCAGCTTTCTATGTCCATTGCGTTCACAAAGTTCTCCATTGCTCCTAATTTGATATGTAAGGGTGGAAACAGTATTTTTTTTAGTTCAAAAGAGGGTGCGTCAAAATGTTATGCGAGCCAGGTTTTAACCCTTGTCTTAACAGTGACTCCTGTCTGTTATTACGTTGGCAGTCTGTCTGGCTGTGCCAGAGATACATAAAACAGGGATACCTTGTGTATTCACCTTGGAACCCTAGGACCAGTCCAGCAACCTTAATATCTCAACTGATCAACCATTTCTGCTCCTGGTAGTTAATAGCAAACAGCAAATGATCCATGCTGTTGTGATTTTGTTTCATTTGTACTTAGTGTCTAATAGGGATAGATGAAAAACTATTCCCATTATCTGGAAGAACTGCTTTGAGACTTCTCCTAGATGGGTCAATAAAATAATATATTATATCAAGCATCAGGCACCCACGATCAGTTGTAACAAGTAGAGTCTAGAGGCTTTTAAATAAGTGTTTTATTGTGTAGAACTTGTTATAAAGTATCCAAGCACATCTTGAAAACCAGACCAGACCAAACACAATAAATATTTTTGAATTCAGCATAAAATGACAATCACATATCACTTGATAAACCTTTGACTTTTGGAAAAAGATTTAACGCCGGCCAGGGTAATGGTTTGAAGTGACTATTCCTGATAATTTGTGCCCTGTTATATTTTTCAAGTATTCTAATCTAATACAAATAATTTTTAAAACAGATGTATTTAACCCAGCATGTACATCCTCTCCAGTTTTAGTAGACCTAGTCAACGATATTTTTGTAATTAATTATTATGTTGTATTTAAACTTAGTTTAGTTGGTTTTATCTGTGTAGCGATATATAAACTATAAATGGATCCTTTCGAACCGAAATTTGATATATTTGTAAATGTTTGATTGTGATCACAATTATTTTTCAATGTTCCATTGCATTTTTTAATTGCAATTTTTGTTAATAATTATGTTTTAACATACAGTTATATGATATCAAGGATTCCTATCAAATACAAATGATTTGTTCACATTCATATGTATTCATAATACTAATATTTCAAACGATTATATGACTTTAAGTAACAATTCGTATTGAATTATAATAATCATCTGTTTATACGATTAAAAGCATTCATATCAAATTGTCATGAAAGGTTTATTTGACTTATAAATGGGATTGTAACAGATTCTATCATTAATGGTCACAGTGGAGGTGGTATTAAGGGCAATGATAGAGTACTCTACACTCCCAAAGTTCCAGAATTAGAGCCTCACCACCAGATACTTTATTATCATATTCAAGCTATTCATTTGGTGGAGAAGGTCATAATCCTCAGCAGAGAAAACAGACAATGTATTCTATCAACCACAAGAGGGAGATTTTTAAATACGCCTCTTATTCTCTAAAAAAATCTTTTCGACTCTTTTTGGCAACGAATATATCAGCAATTTAATTACAGTTGGTTTTGGGCACCTAATTCACGATTTTAAACGTGAAACACACACACACACACACACACACACACACATATATATATATATATATATATAAACAAGGAAAGCTACTACATAATGAATTATAACACCTGAGCTGACGTATGTCGACTGATCTCTAAGCAGTATGATGCTTAGTCTAACGTAAAGTCGGACGGGTTTCAATGCCACCTTGAAAAGTCCTACGTGTCTCGCAACACTGAAGAACTGTGATACAACGAATATATATATTTATATATATATCTATTATCCAAAGCCAAGTCAGCCGATGGTGGGAACGATTCGATTTCTGAATTTTCTTTCTTCAATATCCATGTAATTAAAAATCCAATTGAGTTCAATGTCAAATAATAGTCAATTAAAATACACAGCAAATAATTCCTTATGAAAGAAAAACTTTTTAAAATCACACGTATATTTTTGTCTTAATAACATAACAAACTGTAAACCCACACACTCACGCAGACACACATATATTTGTGTGTGTGTGTGTGTGTGTGTGTGTGTGTGTGTGTGTGTGTGTGTGTGTGCGTACGTGTGTATGTGTTTGTGTTGTGTGCGTGTGTGTGTGTTTTCTCTCTGTGTGTGTGTGTGTGTGTGTGTGTGTGTGTGTGTTTTATCTTAAACAAGTAAAACATAATACGTAACAAAAATATATGATTGATTTTTAAAGGATTTTTCTTTTGTATATATATATATATATATATATATATATATATATATATATATATATATTAAGCATGTTTGATTAAATGATAAAGACACATTTGCTTAATATAATTTTAAAATCCTTTCAACTTTACTGATAAGTTTCTTAGTTTTAGTCTGAAATTGGTAGATGAATTTACCAAAATTTTCCCGTGGATTTTCAGACCTTTTATTGGCAATCAGGGGATGTTTGCATGTGAAAAGAGTCTTTTTTAAACGTGTTTTTTTTTATAACAATACAGTATTACGTACATGCAAAGTTAGATAAAACTGATACTTGTATGTGTACGTAACTATGTAGAAGTAAAATATATCTATACATTAAAATAAATATAAAATGCTTGACGTGAATAATCAGCTATAAGAAATGTCATATCAGTACAAGCAGCGCTATCGTAGGATATATTTTTGGTTGTACAAATAGTTCAGTGATGTTGAAATTACATACATTCAGAAGGTATTGAAAGTTAGAAAGTAACTGAAATTCCCTCAATAGAATAAATTCGAAATTGAGAAACAACATAGACGAATCTGTAATGAATATGAAATGTAGCATACTTTATCACGTTATTCATAAGATTTAGATAGGCTCCAAGTTAGATGAAAAATAAATTAAATTATGCATGATTCTAATTGGTTAAAATAATATATTGTTAATATTCTAGGTGGAGAAAAATTTCTTGAATCATATAGTGTTTTGACTCTACAAGTTTTATGAAACAAATCGAATATTATCGTCTGCAAAGTCAAATAAATGCCACTTTCCAAATAAAGGCGATCATTAGTCAAAATATTTGAAAATACAAATTCAAATTTTAAAGCATCTGGGAGCTTATTTTTTACATAAAATCATCACTTTTGTTTAATATGGTAATCAAATGATATATATATTCTTTGACTCTCTCTCTCTCTCTCTATCTTTCTCCCGTCATCCATCCCTGTCGGCCATCTCACTTGGAATCCGTCCGACAGCAGCGCAGAGAGAGTGAAAAGAGAGAGAGAAAGAGTGAGAGTTGACTATTGAAAGAGAAAGAATCAGAGAGAGAGAGAGACAGAGAGAGACAGAGACAGAGAGAGACAGAGAGAGACAGAGAGGGAGAGAGAACGAGAGAGAGTTGGTTGGTTTGTTTTACGATCTATCAAAATTTTTAGGGTTATTTAACGCAGAATAAAGTCATTTTGATAAAAGTTTCAAACAGTTCAGTTTAGTATAAGTATAATTTTTTGTTTAAACACAGTTAAATGTGAACATTTCTGTTTCAAAAATTCAGTTTAGCATTATTACAAAGGTTCAACGTCAAAAACAGTACTATTTCAAACAATTCAGTTTAGCATAACTACACAGTTTAGTTCTATTTGACCCATTGATAGGATCCTTTCAAGTGCCACCACTTCGGAGTGATGGATAGGCGCCTCTGGTGGTGTAATGGTTAGCAAGCTCCACTAGCAAACCTACACGAGTGAGTTCGAGTCTCATTGGGTGCCCCTTTCATATGGCCTTGTGCCACATCTAAGCAAAAAAAAAAGCTTAGTAAATTTCCACTTCGGAGTGATGGCAATGAAGGGGTAATCTGTATTCCCCAAAGCTCTAGCATTAATAGAGCCTCAGCAGCAGATTATTTAGTCTCATAATTAGGACACTCGTTGAGAGATTTTACACTTCTGAAGACAAGCAGTTAGAGTATTCTACAGCACCAACCGACAGGGCAATAGACAGAGTAAAATGTGAAAATTTTTATTTCAAACAATTCAGTTTAGCATAAGTAGTCAGTTTAAGTTCCAAAACAGTTCTATTTCAAACAATTCATTGTAGCATAAGCACACAGTTTAGTTCTGTTTGGCCTTTAAATAGAGAGAGAGAGTGGGGGAGAGAGAGAGCAAAATAGATTATGTTTGAAAAATAAGTACACTCTTAATATTTATATAAGATGTTTGTTTTCTTCTAAACTAAATAACACCAGGGTTTTATTACTTCTTATGGAATATTATACAATGCAAATTAATATCATAACATATTTTTTTTACTAAACTCGCAGCACTGAAACTTTGTTACCAAGAATATAAATATGTAAGAATACACCATAAATATATTTATGCAATTTTATTTTTAGTTTCAGACTTTCGATATTGTATTATTTGGTGATAAATAATTCTTAATATGATTCTTTCCAATTATGTATTGTTCCAATGAAAATAATAAAAATTCTGTTATCTTTGGTTTTAAAGAAAATTAACTTTTATTTTCTTTAAATTAGTGGATATGAACTTATTTAAAGTTGACGCTGTAAATAGATCAACAAATTTAGAAAGAAAGAAAGAAAGAAAGAAAGAAAGAAAGAAAGAAAGAAGTATAAAATTCAGAGGCATGTTTTATTATAAGGATAACGTCATATCCTTATCAGTTAGATTTTCCCTGGTGTCTTCTTTTTTTCTTCTTTTTGATTTTTTTCTCATACAATCAGATTCCATTCTAAACATTACCAAATAGACAGATCGATTGATCTCGTTAACTATACATGCACACAAATACACAGAGCTAGAAAGACAGGAGTATGTATAGCAGTGACGCAGCCAAATGCAAATGCTAGTGTCCTTTGAAATCTTACTATCAAAGATCAGGCTTCGAAAACAACTGCTTGTGACAGAAATTTTCTGCAATTTAACCATCGAACTAGAAAAATGGATCGGTTGATATATATGTTAAAGATGAATCGATCTGCACTTTATATATTCTCGTGTAGAAGCTAGTAAACTTCTTATTGATTGAGTCATTGATTGATACATCACCTACAAAAAATATATTTCACGCACACTTATCCACAGAAGCAGACAGCCGACCCTATCAAACCACCTACCCACTCACATCTTACCGACCCATTTTGCAAGTAAAACTCACAACACTAACACAAAAACTATTACATTTTTTTTGTTGTTTTCTGTTCACCTGCCATTTGGTTATCTGCCAGCCAATTCTTGTTCTTTCATTTTCTTCTAATCCATGTATCAATTAATTTAAGTACCTTTAGCAGTGATTTCGTTACTTTTTTTTTTTTTCTTTATTTTCTCTAGTGATAGACGTTCCCCCTGAGTGGAAATATTACTCACTCACAGGCTGCTTCTCTTTAATTTACACTTATTATTCAAGCATTTGCCTCGTGACTGGGCGCCATATTGATCGTCAGTCGACCATTAACTATCACAAACCATTGACGGCAGAATCGAGACAAACTGATTGGTATTATTGAATTGATAGGTTTTATGGAGGATATCTAGTCGCATCCCCGCTCACCAAGATGCAGTATAAGCCTAAGTATATCCAATGATACACTAACGCCGTGTAAACGGAAGAAAATAAAAGAGAAACTCATTTACACAGATACAAGCATTTGATACATACATAATCTACATACAAGAAGTTTTGACAAAAATCCACAAATGCGTCCCAAGCGATAAAATAAGCACATGGTTTTATGAACATTTTATGAACAAGAAGTATATGAAAGGGCTAAAAAATGCAGAGTTTTTAGTAGTCATAGCCATGTTGGATTTACACTTCAATGATGGGACAAAAGATAATGTCTATCAACAGGAAAGGAGAAAAAGTATCTGGATTTCAGCAAAGATTTTAAAAAAAGTACTTTTCAAAGAACAAAGACAAAAAGAGACCAAGCTGGATTCTTGGGTTCTTCTGTATTCAAAGAGTAAGCCCCCAATTCATGGGAGGCAATTATTTATTCTCTCCATACAGCAATTCATTGTTAATTGTTTGATTGGTTTGTTTTACGGGGTATCAACCCATTTCGGGTCATTTAACACTGTATTAAATATAAAACAATTCAATTTTGTATAAGTATAGTTTGTTTGTTTGTTTGTTTGTTTGTTAATACATAATTAGATTTCAAGACAGTTCTATTTCAAACAATTCAGTTTAGCAAAAGTACTCAGTTTTAGTGTCAAAAACAGTTCTATTTCAAGCAATTCAGTTTAGCATAAGTACACAGTTTTGTTCTATTTGACCCATAGATAGGACCATATCAGGTGCTTCCACTCTGGGCCAGAGTGGACTTGGGATCGATGGCAAAAAAGGGTACTCCGTATTCCCTAAAGTTCCAGCATTACTGGAGACTCACCATCTGATTTTTAGAGTCATAAACACGACACTCATTGTGAGAGTCTTACCCCTCCACAGAGAAGCATTTGGTGTATTCTACAACCTCAGCCAACTGGGCAATTTGTTTTTCTGCCATCAGAGACCGACCACTGTGTGATTATTCTTTGATCTTTTTGTTTGAAAATAAAAGTACAGTTAATAATTCTTTGGACAGTAGCTTCTATTTTATGATCTGTTACTGCTGACTTAGTCACTGATGACAGCTGACAATCTTGACTGATTGGCTGGTTGGTTTTACGACAAGACAACCCTTTTGGATTATATAGACCCTAGTCATTTTTCAAGCAATTACATAATTTCAAGTACTATTCCTATTGGTAATAACCATCTGTAAACAGTTACTGATTCAAGTATTCTAATGAATAATTTGTACACAATTATATTGTTTCAAGTATTTCTATCTAATACAAGTAATTTGCATGTTTTATGTTCTCAAGAAATCATCCTTGTTATTATTATTATAATTATTATTATTATTATTTGTTCTCTTTTGAGAGTTTTTCACATTAGCGTTAGCTGATTATCATTATTATTATTATTATTATTATTATTTGGCACAATCTATTTTAACCAATTTTGTTGAACTATCAATTCTTATTTAATCCTCAAAGCACCAGAGTCTTACCCACAAACGTCTCTGTTTTCATTGTGTAACGTGGGTCATATCACATTCCTGGTAGACTTCTAACAAAATCTCGCTATTTAGAATGCTGCTCCATCCGAGTTTTATCGCTGAATATAATCTTATTGAAATCATCTGTATCTCCTCGTTCATACCTCTTTGACCAACTTATCCCGCCTTAAAATGCTGTTTGATTAATGCTGGTTTCTTAGCCGCAATGCACACCTTCGGTTCATGTTCTCGAAAGATGCGCTCGGTTTTATCTACTGACACCAAAATTGAACAAATCATAATTATCCATCAGATTTTTCTGTTGTAAAACAGATTCTCAATTAGTTTATGGCTGGTAGGCGAAAAAATTTGCACACCAATTTTTGGAATTGGTCTCGCATCTTATTCAGAACCCATACAAAAAATATGAAGATTTGGTGTGAAATGACTCCAACTTGGTCAAGACTTTATCTTCAAAAACAGAATGCGAAATAACTACTTATAAGTTGGCCACTGGTAGATATTTACAATTGTTTAAATTGACTAAAGACTTTTGGGCGGTACTCAATATATATATATATATATATAATATATATATATATATATATATATATATATATATATATATATATATATATATATATATATTTTATATATATACATATATATATATATATATATATATAGCAATGATGAATGTTATGAATAGTAATTCATATGTATTATTTATAAATTCAAGAATTTGAGGTTTAATAATATTAATATTATTATGATAACCCATAAGATATAACTGTAATCATAAGGATATATAACATTATATTGTATTTGTTTATAAGTTTAGATAATAGTCTAAACAGTAACTGGTATATTTTTTTTGCCTTATTAATGCGTACAATTATACTGAATAGTATAAAATATGAGTAATTTTTAAAGGCTTTTCCATTACATGGAACGTATATATATATATATATATATGTGTGTGTGTGTGTGTGTGTGTGTGTGTGTGCATATATATATATATATATATATATATATGTAATTAAAAACTCATTCTCAGTATTGAAATTTGTTTGGTTTTCTTTTCTGAAAAGTCATTTTTGTATATATATATATTATATATATATATATATATATATATATATATCATTATTATCATTATCCTCAAAGCACCAGAGTCTTACCCACAAACGTCTCTGTTTTCATTGTGTAACGTGGGTCATATCACATTCCTGGTAGACTTCTAACAAAATCTCGCTATTTAGAATGCTGCTCCATCCGAGTTTTATCGCTGAATATAATCTTATGGAAATCATCTGTATCTCCTCGATATTCAATAACCAGTTTTGCGATGAAAATCCTATTAAAATTTTTGAACTAGTTTATATATATATATATATATATATATATATATATATATATATATATATATATATATATAAACTAGTTCAAAAATTTTAATAGGATTTTCATCACAAAACTGGTTATTGAATAATACATTTTGAAATTTTAAACACATTGCCCATGCTTACCAAAACCCTTCCAGGTGTAGAGCATATTGCAAGGTGTTTATGATGCTAGAATATATAAAATGATCAGTTCATAAAACTTGGATACCAAAAAATAATTTTTTTTCAAAAGAATGGATATGCTACGGGACAAGTTTATTGTTTGTCGCTTCTTTTATAGCATACCAATTCTTCTAAAGCAATATCAAAGACGAAAAACCATCTCTTCTTAATTTTTTTTCTACTGGAGATGACTTGAAAGCGGAACTAGTTGAGATATATTAAAATAAATAACTGCAAAGAAATATTTTATTAATCTGATTCCTGTTGGTCATCGCATTATATATATATGCTGTCTTTTAGTTCTGAGGAATCATATATTCTTTCGAATTCACTCCTAAATCTTTTCCTTCTTTGTACGTTTTCTCATGAGACGAGCGGTGAAGTAATTCTTCCCAAAAATAATCCGATTCTAAAGCACATTGTACAAGAAACACGCCTTCTTTTCCTAGTTATGGTTTAATGTATCATTTTCAATACTGATCTTCCATTAAAATTGCCAGTTCGGTAAAGCACGTTACCTTCCGCCTGTCTCATCGGAATAATATACCGATTCGAAAAAGGAAACAAATTGCCATTCACTAGCTTCATTCACTATGCTGGTGGGGAAGAACCCTTACATATTTAGTCAACACTTATTCGCCATTTCCTCGAATTCTCTAAGCATCTCTGAGATAATGAAACATTAATTACATCTGCTATCCAATTATATTCTAAGCGTGCTAGCCAAGCGCTCTTTGTTCAAGAAAAGTTTTAAATTCGTAATTGATATTAAGTTCTCTCAATAATTGACGTGAAACCATTTTATGTCACCTGTTACTGAATATTTTACCCGGACATCACTGAACACCAGACAGTTTGATGTATGAGGATATGCAAACCGGGAAATAACGGAAAAGTGACAAAATTAAAACCCATTGTCGAATAAGAAAAATTCGACGAACACTCATCCTATTTTCGGTTCGTGGTGAGAAATTATCTCTAATAAATTTGCGTTATGCAAATGAAAAATAATACAAAATCAAATAATCACTAGAATAAGAATTATCTGTTTTTCTATTTGTTTCATTAATATAAATCTTTGGTCTAATTCTGTCAATTTGTAAACCGTATAAGAAGTTTTTTGCAAAGTATTAACCGCTTGGTCTCACTATTGAACAATGAGACATAATGCACAGTGTGTTACCCAATGGTCCGAGAGACCGGGGTTCAATTCCAGGTCGAGTCATACCAAAGACTCAAAAAATGGTACTTGATGCCGCCTTCGTTAGCACTCGGCATTATAAGATAAGAATCTAGGGTAAAGTGCCGCAATCATGGGAATGGAGTTGCGCCCTCCCCTACACCTCGGTTTAGTAGCTATTTAAAAAGGAGCTTTCGGGTCACCCTCGACTAAGGTCGCCAACTTTACACTATGTACCAAATTTGTTTTATTTTGGCTCAAATATTGCTCATCTTACCATAAAAGCGTAATTTTTCTCTCTCTACTTTTGACACAGGTTATTAACATTGAAAGAATTCAGACAATTGAACTCTTTTCTGTGGATCACACGACGCGTCAACCGGCAAATACTCTAGCTATCTTTCAGTATATGCACATGTGTATTGAAAAAGATACTTGTTCTGGTCTTTCGTTGGTACGACAAATGTTGTTTTTTTAAATTAAAACTAAATCTGTTGAATACAATCTTTGCGTTACCGAAGAAAGAGTGTCTCTTCCTTTATGGAAGTGTATATTACGTGTGTCTGTGTGTCCCTATCATCTATCATCTAGAATAAAACAGTCTATATTTTTAATGTTATGCTACTTCTAAACGATCGTGGTGTGGGAGTTAGTTACTGAATAGTGAGCTTGATCCTTACCCTACTTGAACTTGTGTCACATCCTACCCGTGATAAAGGGGTTGATAAATACCGACTCATAAAATATTAACATTCTAACATGTATTATATTAACAAACAAACGGCGTTTATGAGAATAAAGGCGATGTGTAATTTGAACATGGATTTAAAAAAGGATTTACTAAATAATTGTCCAGAGTTATTCATTTTTAATTTGATTATTTATCTCCATTTATAAGCCACATTTTGAAGGGTGTCATTTATAATGAAGTCGTTGTGGTGTAAGTGTAAAAGAAAATAATCGTAACTTAACTCTGACTTCTCATTTGTTAATTTGACTATAAT
The DNA here is from genome assembly GCA_963585895.1 of Sepioteuthis lessoniana. NCBI lineage: Eukaryota > Metazoa > Mollusca > Cephalopoda > Myopsida > Loliginidae > Sepioteuthis > Sepioteuthis lessoniana. Next base: position 38,955,192 of record OY757909.1, read on the forward strand.
TTAGGCAGGAATCAAAACTGTGTTTATCTTAAAATCATTAGAACTAAAGGAAAAAATGAAATTTTCAGACAGTCGTATATATTTCGCGATAGATTCATTTTTCTTTTAATCTAAAAATATCTAGTTATGTCGAGACTAGAAAATCCAAGAGAACAAGTATAATGATGGAATGAAATTTAGAAATATTTTCCCATCAATTTGAAGGTGACTATTCTATTTACCAACCCCTCTGCTCGGACAGGATATGACACAGGGTCAATTTTTTGCGGAGTTTAACAGGTTTGAATTCAGAGTTTCCCTTCTCGTAGACTAGTTGCCTCACCAAGGCTGAAGAACCAGTCTGTCCTACTATTTACCCATAGCTGGAGGGAGAATTATTGGATTCATACCTTTCCCAAGGGTATTAGTGCTATGTGAAATGCAATCATTCTCGTCCAGGATTTGAACTCGAGTCGCCGTGTTCATTTCCTACGACGATAACCATTTCACCACGGGCACCTCCAAAAGTGACTATTGTCATATAGAAATTCACATATACGTTAATAACAAAAGTACTGGATAAAATATCAGAAAAGAAAGGATAAAAAACAGACATTGAAAACCTGGAGTCGTTGTTTTATTTCCTGAGGGAAGTTTTGTTTCTCCAACGAGCAATTTTCAGCACAATTCGAAAGGTTTTGAAAAGCGAAAAATATAGTGATGCTTTCGTTCTTTCTATCATATGTGAACGTGTCGTGATGTTATGTGGTTAAAAAAAACGGTAATGTATCCCAATAAAAGCCGGGGTGATTGGAAGAAGAATGCCACTATGAACTACAATTCCCGACTAAGAAACGAAGAAAATAAACAAAATGGCATAGTTAAAAGAAAATGGGTAATAAATGTCTAGTTACATCGGAAATTATTGCAGATATTTTTCAGAAACGTTTTCATTGAGGAAAGAGATAGGCAATGAGAATAAAAGCAGTCAATCGTTCTAATTCTTCTTATTATTCTTATTCCTCTTTAAAGCAAATTTGGTGCTGGAGAATTTGAAAATATTTTTGATGGAATTTATATTATTATCATCATTGATTATAATCATCGTTTTCTTTTTCTTTTATTTATAAATTTTTCTTTTACCTTTTTTCTTCATTGTTTTATGCATTTATCTATTTCTTTGATTGCACGACACATTAAGATGACATTTCTATAATGCATTTACGAACAGAAAAAAATGTTTTAAAAAATATCTTCAAACCGGACTTTTTTTCCACCGTTATAAATTCGCATTAGCTTCCCGGGTCTGCACAACCGAAGAAGATGAAAAATAATTAAATGCATTAAGATTTACCTTACTTCATTTATGACAGTCCATCGATATTAGATTACGACTAGCGCTTATTACACAGCTTTCTGAGAAATGTCAAATTATTCAGATATGTACGAGATATTTTCTGTCAAATTACACTGTCTTCCCTCTGGCAACTCATTCCGATAAGATTTGGGGTAAAAATTAGAAGAGGAAAAATTTTTTTAGAAAATAAAAAAAGATATAAAAAATATTGAGTTCTTGATATAAGTTTTCAGTGTTATTCGATTAGAAGAATTATTAATTAGACAGCTTCCTCAGTGAGTATCCGTATGTGCGCATAAATATGAAACGAAGAAGATTCCTTTCAGTCCCAAGGTGCCATTGATAACTTATTAAGATGATAACTGTACCCATCAGCCTATCCTATCTCATCCTCTTTATATATATATATATATATATATATATATATATATATATATATATATATATATATATATATATATATATATGACATACTATACTCACTTTTACAATTAGCCCCAGATTGATTTGCATACATCATAAAAAAGAGGAGGAGTGATAGAGAGGGTATATTATTAATTTTCTTCCTACTCCGCCTTTCTCTCTTTATCATACACTTGCTTACGATGTTAAAAATCAGTAATTAACATTGTGATCATTTTAACAATTAGGTATATATATATATATATATATATATATATATATATATATATATATATATATATATATATATAATGCAGTTTGGGGCTAATGACAGTGTTTCACATCAAGTCTCTAAACTTATTTTTTTAACTCAACCTGCATAAAACAGATTCTTTTAGGTGAGACAAGTAAATACAATTATTATTATTGAACATAATATTACTCTATAGAACATAATATTATATTATAGAAGACAACACACACACACACACACACACACACATATATATATATATATATATATATATATACCAACTCTTCTGCACGAGAAAGATGCGACACAAGGTCAATTTAAAGCGAAGTTTAACAGGTTTAAATTCAGAATTTTCCTTTTCCTAGAATGGTTGCCTAAATAGCAGCCTGCCCTTCTATTAAACTATAGACGGAGAGAGGATAACTGGATTCACCTTTTCCAAAGGTTATTAGCGCCATGTGAAATGCTAATAGTTTCTAGGTTTGAACTAATAGTGTCCTAGATATGACACTAAACCATCTTATTGGTACGGTTCCAGTCCTGGATTTTGGGGAATGTAGAGTACTCCTTCAATGCCGGAGTAGTAGTACTTGATAGGATCTTATCCATGGGTCAAATGGAACTGTTTAATCATTTGTTATACAGGAAATCATTTAACTATGGCACATAGAACTATTACTATTGTATAGCAATACTTGAAACAATTTAACAGTGTGCACATAAAACCATGAGTGTTCGCAATACTTAAAACGATCCCTGGCTCGTATATAATTATTTCCTAAAAACTATTCTTTTACAAATCATACATATATCATCATCATCACCATGTCGCACCATCAGCACAGATATCCCTGACCCTCTCTCGCCCCCAATCCCTATCGTCAATTGCTTCCAGCAGGTCTTCAGGGTTACACCCCGTATCGGCACAGAGTTGCTGTATGTAGGTTCTAGTTAGTCAACCTGCCTTTGCTCGTTCATGTGAAGGGTTCCACAGGAGAACATCACTTATGAGTTCGTCGTTACTTCTCCAGCAGTGTCCCGCATGTCCGGTTGTCTAACTTGGATAGTTTTCGTGATGGGTGGTAGGTGGCCGTACAGCTGCTGCTTCGTGGGGTGCTGCCTCCATGACTTATTCAATATTGCTCGTAGCATTCTTGTGTAGTTGCCGTCAAGCTTTTTCTCCATACGTTTAGTTAGCGTCTATGTAATGCATCCATACAGCAGTATCGACACGACCGCTGTTGGGAAGAAACTACGTTTACAGGATTTGGCATCGAATAACCAATGAGAGTTGACATGCTGTAAAATACAATCAATCAAAGAACTGACCCTTCGAAATATTAATGTTAGATAAACAATACTTGAAACAATTGAAATTTGTTCAAATAAAACTATTAGGGTTACGTAGCAATACTTGAAATATTAAAATGTGTGTTAACAAATAAGCTTCTACGTGTTTAAAAATGATGTTACCTACAAGTTATTCGTTTGCAAATCATATATCTAATATGTATGTATAAAGAGGATTTGACATTCCATAACTTACAAGGGTTGATATGCCGTAAAACATAACAAACCAACCAACATAATATATATATATATATATATATATATATATATATATATATATATATAGTTTGAAATGTACTGCCAAATTAGGGATGGATATTTCATAGGCCCAAGGGAAAATTTTCATGTAAAAGTATCAGCAAATTAACAGTTCCTTGTATGTGAAAATCTACGCATGTTTGTATTTGTTTAGCTCCTCTACTACGAGTAGTTAACTACATAAGGTCAATTTTTGAGCTGAGTACAAGTGATTTGATTTGAGAATTTTCTTTACTTGGACCGGTTAAAGTACCTGTTAGTTTACTATGTATTCATTTGTGGTTGAAAACAACTCACCTGTGTTAACACCGAGTCGTGGGTTTTACGTTTTTTATAGCTTAAAATATGTCATTGCTATATTTTCTCTGCATTTTCATTGTATTTCAAATTTTGAGAATCGAGTGCATTATAATTTTACTGGATTTACCATTGTTTTTGATCATATTTAACATTGATAGATTTTAATCTGCTTGTGATTTTACTAATGTTTATATTTACCCAGCCCTCTGTACGAGCAGATCATTTTTTAAGCGGATTTTAACAAGTTTGAATTCAGAGTTTTCTTTCTCCTTAGCCGGTTGCCATTCCGAAGTTGAATAGCTTAATGTGGCCAACGATTTAACCATACCTGGACGGAGAATAATTAGATTCCTACATTTCCCAAGAGTATTAGCGCCATGTGAAATGCAAACAACCTCGTCCAGGTTTTGAACTCGTTGGTTGGTTAGTTGGGTTTTATGGCACATCAACCTTTGTAGGTTATTTAACGCTAAATCCATTTTTATGAAAATAGTTATGAATAGTTCTATTTGGCATAATTATGCAGTTCAAATGTAAGTATAGTTAAATTTTGAAAAAAATATTTCTATTTCAAGCTATTTAGTTTAGTCAAGTGATTCTAATTCAGTTAATTCAGTTTAGTATAACTACAGATTTTGTTTACACACAGTTAAATGTCAAAACAATTCTATATTAAACTAATCAGTTTAGTGTAAGTACAGTTTCAATGTCAAAAACAGTTCAATTTCAAATAATTCAGTTGAAGCATAAGCACACAGTTCGATTTAATTGTCAAAAACATTTCTATTTCAAGCTATTCAGTTTAGTCAAACAGTTCTAATTCAAGCAATTTAGTTTAACAAAAGTATGCAGTTAGTTCTATTTAACCCATAGATAGGACGCTATCAGGTGCTACCATTTCGGGCCAAAGTAGACCAGGGAGCAATGGCAAGGAAGGGGTACTATGCATTCCCCAAAACTCCAGCATCACTGAAACCTCACCATTAAATCGTTTAGTGTCATATCCAGGATGCTCATTGGTAAGGGGGTCTTACCCCTCTGCGGCGGTGCATTCGGTGTATTCTACAGCCCCATTCAACGGGGCAAGTTTTGAACTCGTGTCGCCGTATCTATTTCCTACCTACAACGGCAACAATTACACCATGAACGCCTCTTCTTTTTTTTACAAATGTTATATATATATATATATATATATATATATATATATATATATATATATATATATGAGAGAGAGTAATTGTAGGATAACCAAAAAATAGGTACATTCTAACAAGATAATTTTCTTCTAACACAAACATAAAATTGTAAACAACGCTGTAATCAAAAATAGAATTACATGATAAATATCAGAGATGTGTTTATCTTTGTACTGCTGCATATTTGAGGGTTGCAGAATGTCAGTGGTGTAGAGTACATACATGAAACTTTAATCCCTTCGAAGTAATCTCCTCCGGCTGCAATGCACTTGTTGTACCGTTCCAACAACTTTTGCAAGGCCCCATGGAAGTCCTCTTGTGTGAGTGTGTCAATGACCTTCGTCACAGCCTCTTTCATCTCTTCAATTGTCTTATAACGACGACAGCCTCTGAGCTTAGGGAATAACCAAAAGTCACGGGAAACAAGGTCTGGACTATAGGGAGGCTGAGGAACTATCTTGATGCCTATCTAGGTCAAATAGTCTGTGACAAGGATGGGATTGTGGACTGGTGCATTATCCTGCTGGAAATGCCACTGACCCGATTTCAAGAGTGCTGGCCTCTTCCCAAGGAATCTCTTCCTGGTCTACCTTAAAACCTCAACATAGTATTCTTTGTTGACTGTCTGTTCAGTGGGAACCCAGTGCATATAGATCATGCCAGTGCTGTCAAAAAAAGGGATCATCAAATGTTTGTGGGTGAATTTGGTCTGTCTGGCCTTCCTGGGTCTGGGAGAGCCAGCATACTTCCACTAGGAACTCTGTCTCTTGGTCTCTGGGTCATAGCAGTAGATCCAGCTTTCATTGCAGGTCACCAGAGCATCAAGAACTGTGGGATCTGAATTGATCAGCTCGACCATCTTCCTGCTGTCATGACAACGTCTTTCTTTCTGATCTCCTCTGAGTACCCTTGGGAAAAACTTCGCACAGATCTTCCGCATCTTCATTTCCTCGCGAATAATTGTGTGTACAGTTCCCACACTGACATCCAACTGTGCACTTATTGTCTCTAGAGACACACGACGGTCCTTATCCATGAAATTCTTTATTTGGCCAATCAACTCTGGTGTTCTGACTTCCTTACTCCTCCCAAACCTCTCATCATCCCTCACAGACTCCCTGCCTTCCTTGAATCTATTATGCCACTCAAAGACTGATGCTTGATTCTTGCAAGACAATCCAAAATCAGTCTGAAGCATTCCATACGTTTCTGTGGCCTTTTTTCCAAGTTTAAAACACAATTTTATTGCATATCGTTCTTCTAAAGTGTCCTCACGTCCAGATTGCATTTTTGAAATTCACCAGCTGTGACAATCAGGCTTTAGTAGGGTGTATTCCAATTGCTGCTGTAGCTGTTCATTTGAACTTGAAATCATAAGAATTTGTCAGTCATCTCATTAGATGTATAGCAATAAGATACTGAACTTTCAAGAGTCTACGACAATTTTAAATGCCCGTACAAAAAAAGTCTGGAAACTTATATATATATATATATATATATATATATGTGTGTGTGTGTATTTATTAAAATAGGTAGCTCCACGAAGAGATTTGTATATATATTTTTCTTACGTACGTGTATTTTTCCAGCTTGTTGCTTTCTTCAGAGAACATATATGCCACAAAGCCTTGTTAATGGGGTACTCAATGAGACATGAAGTCACTCGTGTTTGCAGTTTGAATAATTTTCAGTTGGTTTGGGGTTTATATAGAGGTCTTCCTCTCTTTTTCTTAGAGTGTGTTTACCTCAGGCCTTAACCCTCTTTGATATTTGATATTTTTTGTCGTTGTGTGTGTGTGTACGTGTGTTGGAGTGGGTTTTGATTTCACTAACGGTTATTTTTTCTCTGTGTGTGTGAGAGAGAGAGTGTGTGTCTTGTGGATTTTTTCGTGTGTGTATGTGTGGTAGTGTTGTTTGAATTTTGCTGGTAACTTTTTTCCTAATAGTTTTTGTCGATATATATATATATATATATATATATATATATATGGTAGGTATAATCTAAATCAGAATGTCCTCCGGTCATTGAAAAATAAAATTTTAGAAGTAAATAAAGATGTACAACAAATATTGGAAGAAAAACATATAAAATCAAAAAATTATTAACTTACAACTCTGAGTTTCACGACACTAAGCCTCAGGTGAGTTTTGTTGAGACAAATGATCGGTGCCCTGTTTCTCAGAGTTATGGGATATATATATATGAGAGAGAGAAAACGAGAGAGAGAGAGAGAGCGAGAGAGAGAGAGAGTGATGTGTGTGCGTGAGAGAGAGAGGATGAGTGAATGAGTTTTATCTAAGTTTAGAGGCGCAGGTGTATCATATTTGTGTAGCACTTTCTATCTGTGTATCTCTCCTTGTTAAGCATGTGAACATTATGGTATATTGCATATCCGACAATGAAGCACGACTATCATTAAGTGCTTAAGCCCAGGAGGAGACGCTGATTTGCTTTCAAACTCCAACGTATATAAAAACTCCTTTTGCGCTGAGCGACGCTCTCTGACAGGTGTTTCAACACAATTTTTTTAAAAATGACTGAAGGCTGCAAAATGCAAAGAAAACTTGAGAGAAAATGCATTTACCAATTAACCTTTGAAGAAAAAAGAAAGGGAAAATAAAATTGCATCCCAATAACCGAATGTCAAGAAATTATCAAGAAGACACAACACAGCGGTGAAAATGCTCAGATAAATGCGCATGCGCAAATCTACATTTATGCATACATCCGTTCTACCATTCAAACCTCAAAAGTAGATAACCGCAGGTATGCAAGCAGCTCGTTTGATTCTTTTCATAAAAATGTATGGTACAAATGTACACAGTAACTCACAGGATGTTCAAGCAGTATTGTCCTTGTGTCACATTCAGACAAGCTTAGTAAATATTGAGAATATAATTCAAAAATTTTGATATAAAGTTGGACAAATTTAACACCTGAGTAGACAAGGATTTTTCAAGTGAAGTAGAAAATGAAAGAAAAAATATTGAAATGAAAGAAGAAAAATGAAAGAAGTAAAAGATAAATGACGAAAAACTGAAATGAATAGAAGGAAAAGAAAAGAAAAATGAATACAAAATTTTAAAAAAAGAAATGAGAGAAAAACGATGAAAGACTGAAAAAATCAGAAGAAGTAAAGAGAGAAGAAAAAGAAAACTGAATAAAAAATCAAGAAAAAAGAAGTGAAAGAAAAATGATAGAAGATTGAAATCAGAAAAGATAAAGAGAGAAGAAAACTGAATGAAAAATCAAGAAAAAAGAAGTGAAAGAAAAATGATGAAATTGAAATAAAATGATGAAGGAAAAAATATAGGAAGACAGATTTATAAAAAGAATAAGGGTATTTTTTTTTTACTTTCCACTTTGTATTGTGACACTATCTGCTCTTCCATCCCTATGTACACATTTTTAGGAGCAATAATACATATAGGCGTCGGAGCAGGAGTATCTGTATGAGTGTGTATGCATGTAAGGTTTAGCGTATATGAATGTATATGCATGTGGATACAAGCATATCATATGAACAAGTGTGGTACGAGGTGTCGTTTGTATGCATGTTCATGTGTGTATAATAGAATTAAAGTGGTTGTTATAGAAATAACGGAGGTCGGCAAATTTTGAAAGATAAAATAGAAAGAGAAAGATTTTCGAAGGAAATATAAATAAATTGAATAAAATAAATTAGAATTTAGAATGGTCTGAGATCAATAGAAGAGTATCTCGTATTTTTAAAATTGTTTAGTACAGGGTAGTCGAAGAAGGAAAAGTGGTTTTCTTTTCCGAGAATCAAAATCCCATATATACAGCATTGGCAGTAGGCACCTCGCACTTCAAGGAGAGTTGTCGGTAGAGTTCGGATCAAGAGAGCTACAGTGAACCGCAGCTCGACTAAGTGTGACAGACAACTAACCTTTGCTCGAGCTTCGTCATCATCGATATCGATTTAAAATTTATCCGATTTAGACCGCTAAGCTAAGTATCACACCCCGGGAATGTTTCAAAGAAGAAGTATCAATAAAGACAGGAATATGATTGTATTATCATTTTCGTTTTGTGAAGTGAAAGTAAACAGATTCGTTCTCTTAACTTTCACTTTAAAAGAAAGTAGAAATTATACACTTGAGATTTCTCTTGTTTTAAAGTGAATGTAAACAGATTTATCCTGTTTTATAAGATTTTTTTTTTACTTTTGCTTATGTTTTGAATTTTAAAACAATGATATATACTTTTTGTGTGTTGTTAACTCAATCAATTTATATAAGTTAACATAAATCCATTATGACAGCCAAAGTTCGTAAAAAAAAGACAGTATTCACAAGAATATTTAAAAGTTGGAATAATATCTTCGCTTACAAATTGAAAAGAAGCGTATGCACCTTCTTTATGAAAGGGTATTCATTCTATGGAACCCACAGTAAAGAAAGACACCCATCAAGAAATTAATTCTGATAAAAAAAAAGATTTCGATTCTTTTAAAGAAATCTTTAGAACTTTCAAAAAGAGATATAAAAATCAATAAGATATGTCATTATGAAAGTATCTGGTCAGGCTAGCAATGAAAGAATAATAAGGATATTATACAATATTTCTCTCAATGTAACAACAGAAAAAAGGAAGTTCATATACTTTTAGTTAAGAAGTTCTAAGAAGTGAGAGAAACTTTTAAGACTCTGGTCCACTTTTTAAATGCTTTCCTTTAACTGTAAATTCGGAACAAGGACACAACAACTGTCTTTCTGTAATGGTTATCAACCTAGGAAAGAGAATTGACGTCCTGAGTTCTAATCCTGGATGAGTCTGTTGGCGTTTCACTTCGCACTAATTTCCTTTGGAAAGACATGAATCCATCTTTCCCCACTCCAACTGTGGTAAACAGTAGAACAGTCTTGCAGAATAAAAACTCTGACTTCAAACCAGATTTACACAACAAATAAATGACATTGTATAACATCCTGCTCGTGGAAGAGGGATTTCGTAAAGACGCATTGATGAGATGGCTGAAGATGAAGAGGATAAGTTAGCATCTGTGTTTATGCCTTACAAGTTTTTCATCCTACTTGCTGGATCAACTTTAACTTTAACTAGGATCACCTTTTACTTGTAAAATCAACTTTTGGTAATTCAAACATTTTCATTCTCTTTTCAAACCCAATAATATCCACAAGATCTATAAATTTGTCCAAAGAATTAGTAAGAAATTTAGTGTCCGTTAAGGATAGTATATAATATATATGAGTTTTTTTTTTACCAAAAGTCACAAGGAACAAGGTTTGGACTATAGGGAGACTGAGGAACTATCTTGATGCCCATCTTAGTCAAATAGTCTGTGACAAGGATGGAGTTGTGGCTGGTGCATTGTCCTGCTGGAAATGCAACTGACCCGATTTCAAGAGTGCTGGCCTCTTTCCAAGGAATCTCTTCCTGAACTCCCTTAAAATTTAAACATAATAACCCTAACCCTAACCCTTTGGCCAATCAACTCTGGTGTTCTGACTTCCTTACTCCTCCCGCACCTCTCATCATCCCTCACAGACTCCCTGCCTTCTTTGAATCTCTTATGTCACTCAAAGACTGGTACTCGATTCCTGCAAGATACTCCAAAAGCAGTCTGAAGCATTCCATACGTTTCTGTGGCCTTTTTTCCATGTTTAAAACACAATTTTATTGCATATCGTTCTTCCTCACGTCTAGATTGCATATTTGAAATTCACCAGCTATGACAATCAGGCTTTAGTAGGGTGTATTCCAATTGCTGCTGTAGCAATTCATTTGAACCTGGAATCATAAAAATGGACCAGTCATCTCATAAGATGTATAGCACTAATATACTGAATTTTCAGGAGTCTACGATAATTTTAAATGCCTGTACAAAAAAGGTCTGGAAACTTATTGAAGGCACCACGTAAATAGTCCAGTCTGCCTCATTATTTATTCATAGATAGAGGAATAGGATATAGATACAAGCCTTTCTCAGTAGGATTAGCGTCCAGAATTCGAACTCTGCTCGTCGATTCCACACCCTACAACGATAAATGTTGCTCCACACGCACCTGCAGTACTTAGTGTTGTATGAAAAGAACTCAATACTGATCATCTCTTTGTAATAATTGAATAGTCGTAAAAAAACATTCGTTAGGATATAAGCAAGTGTACCATGTATTTCTAAAATGCTATCAAGGCACCTCTGGTTTGATAGGTCACGCTTTGGTCGGCCGTGCCTGACTGGGGCGCGGATCTGGCCACGTGTGGCTTGTTGACTGGAGATTTCCTCTGGCCTCAGGGAGCTCTCTCCCAGGATTTTACGCTCTTACGGGGGGGATTAGGTTTATTGCCTGGAGCCTGAGGCGCCTCTATTAAGGAGAATACCGCCGGGGACGAAGGTATTTTTGGCAATGCCAGACGCGTGTGGGCTGCAGCCCTACGACTGGACCCACCTTAAAAAGACCTTGTGCCATACTCACTTGTTCGTTGAGGCGCTTGACAGATACCCAGGGCACCTCTGGTGGTGTAATGGTTTCACTCGCAAACCTTGACGAGTGAGTTCGTTTCTCATTAGGTGCCCCATTCCTACGGCCTTGTCCCACATCTGAGTAAAGCGCTAAGTAAATTACTTCAAAAATGCTGTCAAAGTTGAATAAAGCTTACCTTTAAGTTTATTCTGGGCTCTGTTTTCATTACATATACATTACTTGGGAACAAAAGTACTGAAAACAGTCTGTAGTCTGTTAAACCAACTAAATTCCATACGTTAACTAGTCTAGCAACTAGCAAATGATATTAACTGAGCATATGATTGATATTGCTTCCTCAAGGCGTCTTTTAAGTGACAAAAATTGTTGATAAACGTCAGTTGCGCTCGTTGTTTTCACAAAGAATTGTTATTATTCAAGTGAACATTTTTTAACTTAAGAAAAAAAAACTCATATTTCTATTTGAATTCTAATATACAATGTGCACTAGTCGCCAGCTGCTGAATAATTCCAAATCCAAAAAGAAAGAAAAAAAGATGGCGTAAGGGTAAACGATTAAAACGTTGTAAACAGAAAGAACAGAGATTAAGGTTGATGCTCCAATTAAATGAAATAATATGTGGTTGAAAACGAATTCTCTTTATAATCATTTTATTGCTTGAATTTATCTGAAAATAAAACATAAGTAGAAGGGCTACCTAGTACTACCAAGTCGGAGTGAAAAACATCACAAAAAAATAATGAGAAATGAATTCTATGATATATTTTTTCTGAATTAATTAATTTATTTATTTATTTTATTTGTTTATTTTAACTTACAAGTAGATCTTAGTAAAATTTATTTGGAAAACGAAGTTAATTACCAAAAGATGCAATAATTAAGAAAATACAAAACAATTCCAATTAAGAAACATTTATGTTACTATTAAGAAAATTATGCGACAATTAATAAAAAAGAAAGATAATGATGCGATTATTAAGAAAATAAGTTACGAACATTTCTTAAAACATTTCTTAAAAAACAAAATATCTTCAAAGATTCACTTAATTCTCCATCGTTTGTATAGATAAAATATGGAAGATATGAATATTAATAATTGTTATTATTTAACAGTCGTTCTTTTTTCGAAAATTAATACCTATCAATAGATAAACAAAAATAAGAATGTTATTTAATTCTTTGTGTTCTCTGTTACCTTATTTTCATCCTTTTAGCAAAACAATAATAATATGCTACTTACTAGTGTCAGTCTTGACATAATTATGTATAGTAGAAAGGCCACACATTGTTTTCTGTGTGGATATAATAACATCTCATATACGAGGATCATTAGATAAGTTTCCAGACTTTTTTCGTATGGATACTTTTATTGATCCTATTTACCAACCTCTCTGCTAGGGCAGGATATGACACAAGGTCAATTTTTAAGCGGAGTTTAACAGGTTTGAATTCAGAGTTTTCCTTCTCATAGACTAGTTGCCTCACCAAGGCTGAAGAACCTAGTCTGTCCTACTATTTACCCATAGCTGGAGGGAGAAAAATTGAATTCATACCTTTCCCAAGGGTATTAGTGCTATGTGAAATGCAATGAGTTTCGTCCAGGATTTGAACTCGTGTCGCCGTGTTCATTTCCTACGTCGATACTTTTATTGATAGTACACACATGAACCTCTTGTCCCCTTTGAAGTAATCTCCTCCGGCTGCAATGCACTTGTTGTACCGTTCCAACAACTTTTGCAAGGCCCCATGAAATTCCTCTTGTGTGAGCGTGTCAATGACCTTCGTCACAGCCTCTTTCATCTCCTCAATTGTCTCATAACGACAGCCTCTGAGCTTAGGGAATAACCAAAAGTCACTGGGATAAAGGTCTAGACTATCATATTTACCCAACCCCTCTGCTCGGGCAGGATATGACACAAGGTCAATTTTTTAAGCGGAGTTTAACAGGTTTGAATTCAGAGTTTTCCTTCTCCTAGACTACTTGCCTCACCAAGGCCGAAGAACCTAGTCTGCTCTACTATTTACCCATAGCTGGGGGGAGAATAATTGGATTCATACCTTTCCTAAGGGTATTAGTGCTATGTGAAATGCAATCAGTCCAGGATATGAACTCGTGTCGCCGTGTCCAATTCCTACGACGATAACCATTACACCACGGGCACCTCCTAAAGGTCTAGACTATAGGTAGGGTGAGGAACTGTCTTGATGCCCATCTTGGTCAAATAGTCTGTGACAAGGATGGAGTCGTGGACTGGTGCATTGTCATGCTGGAAATGCCACTGACCCGATTTCAAGAGTGTTGGCCTCTTCTGACGGAATCTCTTCCTGAACTCCCTTAAAACCAACATAGTAACCCAAACCCAAACCCTAGCCCTTTGGCCAATCAACTCTGGTGTTCTGACTTCCTTACTCCTCCCAAACCTCTCATCATCCCTCACACACTCCCTGCCTTCTTTGAATCTCTTATGTCACTCAAAGACTGATACTCGATACAAGATGCTCCAAAAGCAGTCTGAAGCATTCCATACGTTTCTGTGGCATTTTTTCCAAGTTTAAAACACAATTTTATTGCATATCGTTCTTCCTCACGTCCAGATTGCATATTTGAAATTCACCAGCTGTGACAATCAGGCTTTAGTAGGGTGTATTCCAATTGCTGCTGTATCTGTATCTTTGAACCTGAAATCATAAGAATTGGTCAGTCAACTCATAAGATGTATAGCAATAACATAATAAATTTTCAAGTGTCTACAATTATTTTAAATGCCTGTACAAAAAAATTCTGGAAACTTATTGAAGGCACCACGTAACAGTAAAATTCGATAAAATATTTCTTCTATGATTTAATATTTACTTTATTAGAATCATCAATTTTGACTTAGAATTGGATATCAGGAATTCTTCGTCGAAATGAAGTTTCAACTTCTAGCGAAGTGAATAAAAGTTTTTTAAAAGTTTAGAAACGTAGAAATGTATCTTTCCTAAATCTTAACAGTGAAATTATCTTAATAAGAAATATGAATATTATTCCATTCCAAATTTTATTTTCCATTTTTTAGAAAATCCAAAACTTTGAATGTAATGAGTAGTGACAGACTAAAAAATATTTTTTAAGATTTTTTTCTCTTAAAATAAAAAAAAATGTATGTTTTATAAATTTAGACTTGATGAGTGTTTCAGTTTTCGATTCAGAACAGATTTTTTTATCTCATGGCTGTTGCTTTTCTAAATAGTTAGAAGGATTTGAATTCTGTGAGGACTTCTCGTTATAAGTAATGTAAATAATTTTACAAGTAGAAAGGTTTTCGATCTTGATTTCATTCCCAAATACTCGTCAGATTCCAAATTCAGAGTAATTCCTTCGTCTGGACACATTAACATACCAAAGCAATATAGCCCGATCTATAATGGACATAATTGTAGTGGTGTGTGTAAGATCTAAAAATCTTTGAAGATGTGATACCCAAAATGTACCCATAACTTGGCTCCTGGTAGTCAAATCAATTTGAAACCAATTTCACTTTCTTCACTTTGCAAATCACGGGGCATTTTATCTCAGAAAAGTTCATGTCAAAGTGCATCGTTTTCCCAATAAACATTTTACAAACAGATACATAGATTAAATATCATAACATACATCCCTCCCCTACACCTTGGTGTAGTAGCTATCGAAAAGTGAGCCTTCGGGTTACCCTCGACTATGGTCGCCAACTTTTTACTTACATTCAACTAGTATTTAATTACTTACTTGCATAAACTTTTTGATGCACTTGTAGTGAAACGTTTATTGTCAATGAAAATCGGCCCGAAGTGCGGAGTTTAAATCCTATATTCCCCTTTGTGTTTATGCCCTTGGGAAAATCGTCTCCCCTATTATATAACCATGGTAAATTGTAGGCAGAAGGGGCTATATTGCTTTGGTATGTTAATGTGTCCAGACGAAGAAAAAATACTGAATTCGGAATCTGCGAGTATTGAAAAATCTATAACATACTGGTCCACCATTCTTCTGTCAACAATGCTTTGAAAAAGTCTGGCTAATCCAACAAAAGCCTTCATTCACAACGAGATACAAATCAAATGTTTATTTCATTTGTTCTGTTTTAGTTTATCTAATGGTCGTCATCGAATCGAGGGATGAACATCATTCGTTCTCTTTGACAAAGCTTAGCTTAGTTTGCCTCAAGGCCAGAAGTACAGGATATCGTTGGAGAATTGTACTCAATATTAATGGTCTGCAAGCCAAGCTAGCTAGCCATTACACTACGCAAGGCAGCCTGAGTTTGTATTGTGGAACTGATTTCCTTTCAGATTTTCCTTAATGAATAACTTTGTTGAGAAGAAGCTTTAGCTATCAAATAATTCTAAGTATTCTATAAAGACAGACAAACCAAACAAAGGAATTACACTTTATCAAACATTGTTTCTTTTATTTTGTTTCTTTTTTTTTTTTTTTTCACTTTTGGGCTTTGAGTGGAAACGCTTTTGGGTTGACTGAAGAGAGACATTGCATCAGTCGATATTTTTGTCTATACTGTTGTTACGGTTCGTCCATCAGAAGTGGGAAGTTTATATGAGATTGGGCTCACATTTACACACACACACACACACACACACACACACACACACACACACACATATATATATATATATATATATATATATATATATATATATATATATATATATATATATAAACTAATGTGAGCCCAATCCGATCATTTTATCCACGTAAACGTAAAATTGATTTAATAAAAACACTAGTTCATCATACTCTGATGATCTGTTCTCAGGCCAAACTCGACTACATCAAAACGACATTGCTAAAGAATGGATATCCAGCGGATATAATCATTTCCACCATCAGATATATATATGCTTGCAATTCTCATTCAAACCAAAATTTGAACCTGAGAGATGTCCAGTATATGTAAAACTAATTTGGATGTGCAATGCCTCCATGCAACCCCTTGAACAAATTAAAAGATCTGTCAACCGTTGTCTAATTCGGTTATGGCTGAAATTTGGTAATCATAAAGACCTTCAGGGTCGAGAAATGGTGTTCACTGCCGGAAGACTTTAGGATGGGAAACATAGTTGGGTTATATGCGTCTGCGAAAGTCGGATATGAGAAGGGATGGGCTGGTGTATACTGCTATCTAATCTCTGTGTAGTGCACCCGATATACCAGACACCCCATTTGGATAAAAATTTGTATGTAAAAAAGCTATTTTGGAAAATTGTCATACTGGCTTTAAGATTAGGAGGGAACAGCACATCAAATTTAAGGAAGATACGTAACATAACCGAATTAAACAACGGTTGACAGATCAGTTCTATACACTGTTCCTTTTAAGCAATCCTTTTGATCCCTGTGAAGTTAATATTACCCGCGCCAACCCTGCAGGCTTACGGTCATTTTTTTCTTTTTTCCTTTCATCATTGCTTTTTGTCAGTCACAACTCTAATTTTGAATTCCTTATATATTAACTTAAGTATTACAGATACAAATTTCTGAAGATACGTAATCGAAACAAAGGGTGCTTTTTTAGAATTTCAAAATATTTTAACGATTTTTAGAATATTTTATACATTTTAAGCATGAGCACGCTATTAAATGCATTATATATATATATATATATATGTGTGTGTGTGTGTGTGTGTGTGTGTGTGTGTGTGTGTGTGTGTGTGTGTGTGTGTGTGTGTGTGTGTGTGTGTGTGTGTGTGTGTTCGATTAAATAATAAAGACGTATTGTGTCTTTAAAATTTTTATTAAGTTCCTTTCAAGTTTCCTGATAAGTGTTTTGGTTTCAATTTGGAATCGGTGGATAAATTTTCCAAAATTGTCCCGAGCGCTTTCGGACCTTTCATAGACCATCCTCAGGGGTTCCTTGCACGTATAAAGAGTGTTTCTTAAAGATTTTTTAAGGATTTTTTATGACATTGCAAAACTACGTAAAAGCAGAGTTGGATAAAACTGAGATGCTGATGACATCGAACGAATTTAAGAAATAAAACGCTATCAACGGAAATATAATATTATCAAGAAATATAGAATATTTTTTAAAAAACGACTAAAGGCATTTCAAAACATTGTCGCTATTTTCAAAATTAATTCAATTGATTCAAGTTTTTTTTTATGTAGGGCTTCTAGGATTTGTTGTCGTACCTTATTAATTTCGTGTGCTATAATAGTGGTTTTTTCAACTAGAATTTTTCGAAATTTGTATTTGGGAATAGAGTGGGTGTTAAGATGAGAGGCTATGGAGCTAGAATCATTAAGGTGCATAGTAAGCCGTCTTGAAAGAGTTGTAATTGTAAGACCAACGTACGTATTATTTTCGTTGGAGACACTGTCTCCCAAGGGACATTTGAACAAATATACGACGTTTGTTCTATCAAGGAGTTCAGTGGAGGGGGAAGAGTTATTGGAAATAATTAGATCGGAGGTTTTAAATTTGTTGTCGTAAATTAAAATCTTATTTTTGGGTAGGACCAGTAGGGAGAACATTTTTTAGATAATTTTTTTATATATGTTCATCTATCATATGATTACTATGAAATTGGGTTTTGTAGTAAAGGTTTATTGATTGTTTATGGTTTAGGGTATTGTCTATGTTATGTTGTTCAGTTTTATTAATGGAAAGTTTAATTTCTGTATCGACAATGTAATTGGGAAACCCATTATTAATAAGTGTTTGTTTTATATTTCTAAGTTCATAAGGAATATAGTTCGAGAGGAAGATAGAAGTTTAGCTCTGGAAATAAGTGTTTTTTTATGATTGTTCTTTTATAACGGAAGGGCTATTCACTAAGGAAATTGAGGGTGCAGGGATTAATGTTGGTAGGATTTTTATATGTGGAGGTGGTAAATCGGTCAATATTGCTTGTGTTTATTAGTACACCAAGAAATGGGATTTTATTGCTAATACTGAATTCTTGTGTGAAATTAAGAACGGAATTTGTACTACCATCAATAAATTTAATATTTATTTTAGGTACGCTGACGTCATACTCCTTCTCCTTAATGGCACTGTTGAAATTAGCATAATACAAGAGACATTTAAAAATAATTTCGTTCTGAAGTTCAGTCTGAGTGACAGTAAGTTTCCTCAAATATACAGGACTTTTCCAAGTCTCCTAGATGATTTTGGCAGTGCTTTGATCCCTGTAGATCTCCAGTTAAAACTAGTTTAACTCTTTTCCATGTTCTTAGGAACTCATTCAAGAGGGCCAACTACGATTGGTATTACTGTCTCTTTTCTGTCCCACATAATTTTCAGATCACTGGCAGAGACCAGGTATTTGTCCAGCTTTTTGATTTATTCAGTCAATCTTTTTTAAATTTTCAATGATCTTATTAAACATCTCAAATTAAAAATGCTCAAATACCAAATGCTGACAATGATTTCGAGTTGCAAGACGCAAAAAGTGCTTATTAAACCATTTGTCATTATTAAACGCGTATAGTTCCTTTAAACCATATAATTGTGTATAAATTATTGATGTCAGACAGGAATACTTATATATAATAAGTCTTTTTTATGATTGTTCTTTTATAACGGAAGAGCTATTGACTATGGAAATTAAGGGTGCAGGGATTAATGTTGGTTGGGGTTTTTATATGTGGAGGTGGTAAATCGGTCAATATTGCTTTTGTCTATTAGTACACCAAGAAATGGGATTTTATTGTTGATATTGATTTCTTGTGTGAAATCAAGAACGGAATTTGTACTAACATCAATAAAATTAATATATATATATATATATATATATATATATATATATATATATATATATATCTGTGTGAAAAGAATGATTAAAGACGAATTAAATATCATTTTCTTATTCAATGGAATATTGAAAATATAATTATGACTACAACCAAAGATTTACAAATGAATAACCTTTTGGCATGACGCTACACATTATGATTTGTCATGCCCTTACACAAATAAGCAAAATCAACCAACTAAATAAATTAAATTCCAATATTAAATAAGACATAACCAGTTGATATGCCGTTAAACAAATACATCAAAGTTAAGTAAACAAATGAATCAAATTTCGGCATTTTATAACCCATAATGAGTTGATAGGCCATTAAACAAATATTCCAAACCCTAAAAAAATGTTGAAAATCGGCCAATCTTTCTTTAACGGCACTTTCTTTTTATTGCCACGAGCAAAAAAACATGTTTTTAAAATAAAGATTTCTCTGTTGATACAGAGAATACAAACGATAGTTGCAATATTTTTGCATACATTGGGTTAGTTTTTGTTTTGTTTTTTTTGCAATAGGTGACAGTTGCTATGCACAACGTTTTCATTCTTTGTCTTCTTTTTTCTTTTGTTAATAGGTGTCTCCAGCTCAGCGACAGGGTAAGAATTAAAATAGCGTTATTCTTTGACAGGAAATTATATAGAATTTTTCAGAATAATGTTAAACCGCTTTGCAGTTTTTCTCTCGGCTTAGGCCAAGGCTTAGCAACTCTAAATAGATGAAGAAGAATCAGTACAGGTCGTTTTAAAATCCCTTTATTGCATACACATTGTCGCAAACAGATTTACGGGACGACATCCTGGGTCCTTTTTCGGAAACTACTGAATAACAACAGCAGTAAATAAACAAATAAAAAAGAGGGAAGAAATCAATAAATCTCTGAGAATAAACATGTTTGGAAAACATTTTCTCTTTCTAATTGCAAGGCCATAAAGAAATATGTTCATTCTAAAGAAAAGTTATATTACTCATAGTTGAGTTCTGGTGTGGTTAAGTTTTTATAAACGTTTTTGGAAATTTATTTTAAATCATTTCTCTTTCTGATATTTTCGTTTGGGAGTTTTGTCGTTGCTGAATATATCACTTAAAATAAATAAAAGAAAGATTTTAAAAAATGTTGCCAGAAAGGACAACTATATCAAAGAACATCGTTTATAGTTAATACACACACGCACGCACGCATGCACACACACACACACACACACACACACTAT
Source organism: Sepioteuthis lessoniana (assembly GCA_963585895.1). NCBI lineage: Eukaryota > Metazoa > Mollusca > Cephalopoda > Myopsida > Loliginidae > Sepioteuthis > Sepioteuthis lessoniana. The sequence continues at coordinate 38,975,756 of OY757909.1, forward strand.
ATATATATATATATATATATATATATATATATATATATCATGAAATAATATAAAATGCAAATGAACAAATTGCATAAATTTTGATCATTGACACTATGGTTGAGCTGATTTAAAATCTAAAATGCCCAAATTATTTACTCATGTAGTTAGTTTACACACGCACATACACACACACATAATCACACACACACACACACACACACACACACATATATATATATATATATATATATATATATATATAATGCTCTCTCAAAATCAGTTACTTAAAATTTCATGTGAATTACCCAATCGACCTACGGAAATAGGAGAAAATTTGGCTAATCAATTGTATTCACACTCTGAGGAATTTTTCACGTCGCACATGAAATCATGATTTATTGAATTCAGAGATCTGACCATTTGAGAGAGAGAGAGAGAGAGAGAGAGAGAGAGAAATACACTTTGAAATCTGTCAGACGCAAAGTGACATGGAAGATATTTGTTAATATGTCTACACTTAGAAATCAATTCACTTTTTTGTTCAGCAATTTAACATTTTCGCCACATTCCAAAATACAGAATTTTTCTTTAAAACATAATCTGCAATTATTTTGACCTCGTATGTGTCCTTTGGATTTATCTATCTATCTATCTGTATATATTTACATAGATTTATATTTATAATTAGAATTAATATGTTCACCATTGGATGAAATCTAAAGCGGCAGTAAAACAAATCAAAGACAATGTTCGATACACGAAAGTTGTAAAATAACGAAAATGTAGAGGTTGTACCTGCTAGATGAGAATCTTTTGGCTCAAATAGATCTAATTTAATATAATGTTTAAAGTTATCTTTAATCATATCCGTACATTGGTTTTTAAAACATTGATAAACTAAGCGTGAAGTATTTATCTGAGTGAAATGATTGCAAAGATAGTTTTTTTATAGTATATAATAATCAGTAGTATTAAATAAGAATTCTTGATACTATATTGATGTATAAAAATTATAATTTTACTCTTTTGAGCATTTTTTAGATCAGCGTTGATCATAATATTTATTCAAAACAGCACACAGCAATATTGAGTAGTTCTCATCAAGATTTTTCTTTAAATATTTCGTTAACGTTTATGTAGTGCATCGATACTGTAGTATAGCGTCAGAGCTTGGAATAATTCTCGGTTTCTTTTGTCAACGTGATGAGATTTCCAAATGATCGATAAACTGTCTTTAGCAGTTCATGCCTGCCCTATATTAATGTAGACATAAATTTTAGTAGATTAGGTATTGCTACCAAGGTATGGGAACTAGTCTACTAATTTCAGAGGCGTGGAAAAAACTATCTTGTCAAAAATACATGAACTTTGTTTAATCTGCTTGCTCCAGTCTATGCATAAGGCCTACGGGTTGAACAGGTATATTTGTGAGATCCTATAGATCATCTGCGTAGTCTGCATTTGACATAGTTCTTACATGATATTATCTGCTTCTTGTCTTTTTCGTGCGAGACCATTTCTTATTAGATCTATTGACGTTCTAAATACATAATCTAGGCAGATTAAAAATAGATATAATGCTAATCTATCACCTTGCAAGACTCCAGCGAGAATGTCGAAAACGTCAGTGTCACTATATGATGAGTGACCTATCGCTTTCGTGTTTTTAAAGCATCATTATAGCAGTAACAGTTTCTTTGAGGAAAGATTTAGCGAATACTTTGAGAATATTCTCAAAGTATTCGCTATATCTTTCCTATGAGAATAGAATCAAATTTCTTGGAAAAGTCTACAAATAAAATCATGTTCATTTATCGATTCATTTTTGTACCGTATATAAAATTGGAGACCATAATTCTTAAGCTGAATTCAGCCCAGCCAGAGTTTACATGCCGTAAAAACCAACTGACTTTAATGGTTCGAGGAATTCGGACAAGACTAACAAATAATAAAAATTCTGAGTTTCATTAAAGATGTGAAAATATCAGCTTTCTACGGACATAAATATATAATATTTAAAGTAGCTTGGAGCCATATGTACAGCCATTGCCTCAGTAAATGATGTCTTGGAGTCACGTCTTCCAAATATGGAAGAACATAAAAACGATTATTATAGCAGCAATTTATCCCGTAAGACTGGAATGGATCGTTATTTAAACAACTTGATTTAGGAACAAAGATAATAAAAGTGACCGGAAAGTTATCCCATTGAAGTATATCAAAAGGAGAAATTTTTATTAGCTTTTAGCAACGAGTAAGCAGCCTTCGAGATGTCTCATGAAATGTGTTCGTGCACGCACGCGTGTGTGTGTATGTGTGTGTGTGTGTGTGTTGGATCCTTTTTCTTTCTGACATTGCTGATGAAGAAAAATAAATGACTTCATTCAAAATCTAACGAAACTGAAGATGTTTTAATAGAGATAAGCAAGAAATGAAACGTTATTTGTTATGGTAATTTACCCACGCACGCATGAACTCTCCCAGCTATAAATAGTAGCAGATATTCCAGCAGACAGCCCTGACAGTCAGACCGAACAGTCTCAGTGATAACCCTCTCATTTGTAAGTTTGTACTATTGTTCTTTGTTAATATATTTGTTTATTTTAATTCTTCTCTTTTCTCTTGATTTTTGGCCCCTAACAAGTCCACAACAATATTTTTTAATTCATTAATTCGTATTTTCATACTAGTTCCGTTGGCATTCAACCCATTTATTGCAGCAAGCTTTCCATTGTTTGAAGTCCTTTTATATGGTGTGAAGTCACTTATCCACCTACTCATATACTCCACACACTCACTTTTGAGATGATTTTTTTGTAATTTTGAAAAAAGACAGCGTCACACAGAACCTGAGAGTCCTTGTTGAGTTAAAGCGCTGGATTGCAGAACCGTATTAAGCAAGTTCGAACTCCAATCACACTGTTACGTTCACATTCGGACAAATACTCCTGTGAAAGCTATGAACTCCCTTATCCTGATACCTATGGGTTAAATAGCACCACTACAGTTTTTCTAAAAAGATGGATTTGCCATTTAATAACCAACGTAGATTGATATGCCATTGAACAAAGAAACCAAACCAGCCAGATCTAGCAATATATAGAGTTCTGCGCTTCTAAGATCGGCTATTTTGCAAAAAACACGCCATTGAAGAGACTGGCTTCATTTTTTTTTTTTTTTTTCAAATCGGTAATGCTTCGTTTTGACTGCTGTCAAGACAACGCTTAAATAAATGGGTTGAGTATTGAAGAGACCGTCTTGAATAAAATGTACATTTTATTCACTATTTATTTCTGTCTTCGTAACCACAGTTTCAGTCTTCAGTGGTACCATTTAACCCAAAGATGTAAGGAAAAGGGGATACATAACTTTCCGAGGGGTATTTGTCCGGAAATAAACATTATAGCACCACTAGAGTTAAAACTCATGTACTACGATTCTGCAGTCCAGTGCTTTAACCATTTCACACGTCTCCATACTTGTTGAACAAACCTTTTGTGTATATATATATATATATATATATATATATATATATATGTGTGTGTGTGTGTGTGTGTGTGTGATTGAAAATAAAAGATATTTTTTGTCTACAATTTTTTTTTAATCCTTTTGAATTGCCGTATCGATCTTATGATATTCGGTGGGAATCGGTTCTTCCATAATTAGCTATTTCCCAAATACCTTCTGCTCAACTTTGGGCTATCATCAGGGGAGCATGTATTACGAAAGTGATGTAACTTTTGTATGTACTTTACTACTTTGTAAGAATGGGCGTTTGTACTGTTGTATTGTGTAGCGTTAACTTTTCGAATTTGTTTCTATAAAAGCGTCAGTAGCTAAAGACATTTAAGTACATTGCACTAGTTTCAAAATTAATTCTATTAAGTTTGGATTGTACGTTCCTAATATGTAGTGTCTCGAGAATCTGTACTTTTTATAATTTTGTTGTTCTAATATTGTTATATTTTCGGTAAGAAATTTCCGTAATTGTGTTGTTGGGCATGACTGTTTTTTTTAATGCTGTGCTATGGAAGTTGTATCAGAAAGGTGCATTGTAAGTCTTCTCGATAGGATAGTTGAGGTTAAACCGACATATATATTGTTATTTTCAGAGATACAATCTCCAAAAGGACATTTAGATTAATATATAATGTTGTTGTTTTTTTTTTTTGCAAAACTCCAATCGAGGGAGAGGAATTATTTTTAATGACTAATTTGGAGGTTTTAGATTTATTATAGTATATGATAAGTTTTATTTTTTTATTAGGATCAGTAGGGAGTATGTTTCTTTTTCCCACTGTTCAATCAAATATTTATCAATGACGAAATGCTGCCAAAATTTACATATGTATATGTATATATACATATATGTAAGTATACATATATTTGTGTATTTATATATATATTTGTATTTTCATTAATATATATATATATATATATATATATGCATGTATACATGTATACATATATATACATATATATATACACACATATATATATATATATACATTTGTATACATATATCTATATATCTATATGCATATATATGTGTATATATGCAAATGTTTATATATATATATATATATATAAGTTCTCGGAGCAATCAAGAATGGAATGACTTAAAGGCATGAAACGTACCTGCTATTCCAACGCACTTGTCACTTTATAATTCCGGTGTAATAAAACTAGAGGAGAAAATTTCGAAAGAAGTTCATATGACTGCATCTGATAATGAGGATCCAGTACTGGATATGCGTTAAGTGTGGGGTACCCTTTAAATGCCATAACTCCCAGGTCCTATTTGGGTGTCATCTAAGGGTCAAATTCGTTTAAAAAGTATTTATAATCGATTGAACCATGTTAAATAAACCTCTTTTGAAATAACTACTCAAAAATGTAAATATGAACGTACAATTAACATGATTCCCTAACGTCTTAGCCAAAAATAGCCGTAGGCAGGTTGAAATTCTGTTAAAAATCTTTGAATAAATCAATTATAAGAAGTTCTTACAAACATTCATTTCTTATTTTTGTCGAGAACTTTTCAGCTCCCTAGCGTATGGTCTTGTGTGCGTGAGAGACAGACAGACTATACGACAGATAGTGTCCATGTCTGTATATATGTGTGTGCAAGCATGTTTGTGTGTGTAATTGTGTAATTGTGTGTGTATGTGCCTGTGTTCGCATCGCTGTGTATGGCGGATCGTAGATACGTGCACGTGCGTAAGAAGTCAAAATAAAATTCGATTAGATTAAAAAAAAACAAATTATATCTTCTTACAGAAACTTATCATGAGTCATTGTCCATTCAAAGCAACACACTCGTTTTCTTAAGCAACCAATGCAGCCATATAAACCTAATAGCAGCGGATTCGTTGAAACAAGTGTTTCCGTCAGAAGAAAAAAAGATCTGAGTCACACACAACAAAATAAAGAATTTAATTAATTATCTTGATAGAAGGAGACGGTGTAGTCGGTCGCAAACTATTAGCATTCAGTTGAAAGAAAACGCGTCTCTAAATACTGATTTTTCTTTCTTTCTTCCTTAAAATGAATTATCAGGTCAGTTGAGTTTGGTTAGAATCGAGACAGTGTTCAGGCTTCGAGGCGAAAAGCTATAATTAGAAATTATACTGAATTGAAATCTTTGAAGAACAAGGAAACATTTCTTTAAAAAATGGAACAAGGACGCAACTGAATAAACTGATAAATTAACAGAATGAATCAAGTGAGGAATGAGGTAGAAAGACAGGCGTAAACAAAAGAAAGAATGCTATCCTGAAAAACAAGAGGTGGTCATTTTTCTGAATCAATAATTACAAAGGTGGATAATACTGCCTCTTTAGAGGAAAATATCCTGCGGTGGAGCTGAAGAAAGAAGATGCTTGGGAGTTGGGGGTTGCAACAAAATCATGAGACTTTTTTCTTTCTTTTTTTCTTTTCAGTTTAAGTAATAATCTAATTCTATCATTTCCAAGGGGGACAGTTCCGGCTTCCTTGAAGGCAGTCATAAGATTGAATGTTTGGTGGGTGAAAAAATTGTACTGGGGGTGGCAGATCAATCCTTTGAACGCGGTTAAACCGTTTAAAATACTTCAGGTTATTATATAGTTTCAAATGTTAAATAATTATAACACCGATGATAAATTGTTATAAGTTTTTGGTACATCAGATCTAAGACCTGATTCTTAATATATTCAATCCATTAAATAAAAATATAACCTTCATTTTTTTTAAAGTTCTAGTTTTTAAGATACAGTGTAACCTGCACTTACGAAAACCCCATTATACGAAAAATTCAGAATATGAAACGGGCTTCGAAGAAATTTCCGCCCTATTTAACGAAAAAATATTCAATATACGAAAACGAAAATCAAAACTGTCCGACTCGAAAGGTAAAGTGTGATCATTTGTAACAACATGTATTATTTTTCATTGATTTTATTATTTTCTCGTAGTTTTTTAACTTTCATGTAAATGACTATGTTGTCATTAACGAAGATATTTCTTTAGAGTGGGTATTATATTTACACTTTATACGACTGCTTTTGAGGATTGGAGAGAATTACGGCATTTATAGGGTAAATCGTGCCCCATAATGCGAAAATTCCAAGATACGAAATCCCCTCTGGAACGAATTAATTTCGTATCTCGAGATATCAATGTAATGCACTTAAGAATAAATGTTTAATGCGCGCTGTATTTTTCCTTTAGAAGTGATAACTTGACTGCTACATTTGTTGTGAATACATTTTTAAGGAACTGAGAAAATCCGTATCTGGTTTCATGAAAAGGGTTAACTTAATATACTTAATATACTTACCTGTCATTTTAGGGTTCACCCCTCATTCACTCTGAGTGGGTTAAAGATGGTAACCTTGTTCCAGGAAGCCTTTCTCCCCATCCCAAAAGGGGGGCCTCTTCCAAGCAGTGCTTGTTTAGCAGGGCTGAGTTTATTGTTTGGCGCTTGAGGCACTCTAAAATGAAGAATGCCGAGGGGACAAAGCATTTTTTGTATCGGCCACGCATGAATCACTATTTTTGAGTCGCTCTTCACTATAAAATGATACTATGACAAATTTGAGTTGGTAGGATGATGCATAAATCTATATCTAAGCTATTTCAAAATATAACTTGAGGTTCAAAATAAGACATGACCTTTACACATTGTTTGTAAAACTTGTGTTGAGCACCTACAATAGAGGACAAACGTTAAGAGGAAATGCCTGAATTTTAGCATATCTATAATCTGGAGAGAACAGAGGAACCACAGTGAAGACTTTTGCTTCTATCTTATTAACATAATGAACGTTAATGGACGTAATTAGAGTAAATAGAAGTATCCTGACGTAAATTCTGTAAAGCAGCCTGTTACATACTCAGTTGAAATGCCCATTGTTCATTCATCTTGAAGAGCTCGTTGAAGAAAATTAATCCTCTACATCAGCTACAGACAGTACTCATGGCTAAAGTAACAATCATTTTGAAGGAACTTGATCAGTTGCACAAGTTTTTAGTCAGCCGGAATTCAATGACTTCATAATGGAGCTAAATCTCTCGAAAAAATCGTCAGTTTTGTTGTTGCCCAGACTAGAAGAAAAAACTTATAGCAACCTAAAACCAAAATTACATACTATCTCAAAAGAGAAAAACGGCAGAGGAATTTTGTTTTTTGCAACGATTTTCAAGGTTTGCTAATAAAAAGAAATGCCTATCTTTTTTTTTTCAAACCAAATGGCGCTTGTTTATAACCGGAGTTTAAAATGTCTTCTTCAACAGAAGTACAATAAAAATGGATCATTCCTAATTAGTCTCTCAACTAAGACGACTATATAGCAAAAAAAGAAGAAAAAACAGTCGACCTGGTCCTACAGAAGATATGCAACAATCACCATTTGTTACTCTGTGTTGGATCGGCAGATGGCAAGGTTTCTCTCCTGTCAGCAAAATGAATTCATCAAATAAGAAAATTTTCAGTGTTGCGGGCCATAAATCAGGGAACTCATGAAAGATTCACATTTCCAAGAGTCAATGAACAATGCTGAAGAAGATGCAAGGTCTTCGGTTACGATTTGTAAGGATTTGTCTTGGATACTGTAAAGCATATATTTACTCTGAACGCAATGCAATCTTCTTTCTGTCAACTTGGCTGTAAAAAGATCATTAAAGTGCATAATCTCAACTGCCACTCGGATTGTTTCCCAGAAAACCTTGAAAACCTAAGTGAGAAACAAGGTAAATGATTCTACCGAGTTTTAATGAGTATAAAAAAAGATACTGGGGACATTGGTATACCCACATGATGAAAATTACCGCTGGTCTATTCAACCTAATAATCCATGATCATTGCAATAAGTCTTTGAACCACCGCTTTTGTGAGATATCTGAGTAAATGAGTAATGTAAGAATGATAAATTTCTACACTGCTTTTTTTTTTATATTATCTGAATTTTACATGTATAAAACCATTTTATCGAGCAAAATAATTTTATGTAAACATCAATCTTTGTACCGGAGAAGCTGTATGCATAACATTGAAGGGGATATCATAACTTAATAACGAGAGCGGACGGAGAAAAACTGATGTCATATTTAGAATCAGCCACAAAAATTCACAAAAGAAATTGTTTGATATTTCAAGCGCCACATTCTGTGTTCCCAGGGTCATCCATTTTAAACAATTATAATTTCAAGTAACTATAAAAATAACAAGTTATATGATTTTATAACAGGCTCATTGGTCTAGTGGGTAGAGTGTTCGCCAATGGTCCGGGAGACCGGGGTTCAATACCTCGTTGCTTAACACTCAGCAATATAAGGTACGTATCGAGAGTAAAGTGAAGCAATCCAGGGAAGGAGTAGCGCCCTCCCCTACACTTTGGTGTAGTAGCTATTGGAAAAGGAGCCTTCTGGTCACCCTCGACTACGGTCGCCAACTTTACTTTACTATATGATTTTAAGTATTCTTATCTAATTCTAATAATTTCCAAACAGATCTCTATATTCATAGATGGAGCCCGAACAGGTACTACCACTCTGGATTACTATGGATTATTAATGGTAAAATATATTATTTGTGTATCTTGTTCTTATATTCTTTTAAGTGTTTGTTTTATAAAATAAACTTACTGGAATCAAAACATAAATAAAGTGAAGTCTTACTATGGATTATTAATGGTAACGAAATTGTGCTGCTTACTCATCCATCACTGAAAGAAGTTTTAGTGCCAAAAGCAATATAACATAGAATACAGTTAGCGTATTCTACGTCTATCTGACAAGGCAAGAAGGCAATAGTGATTGATATAAATACAAAGATGTAGAAATAATTCTTCAATAAGGTCAAGTAAAAAATAAAATAATATTTCTTTTTTCTTTTATGATGGGAGTAGCTGGGTGATGAAATAATAACATATGTCATCACAACAGAGACAGACAAAAATAACAATCATAGTATCCATTAAATTGTTGAATAAGATTGAACACTCAGTCAACTTAATGTTGTCTAGAAAAGAATAACTTATTTTTAGTTTGCACTTTGATGATTCTTCATCAGCTTCATATTTTTCTCCATCTGAGTTATCTAACATGACCTTCAACTGGATATAACACTAAAACAGCATCCAATGGTGAGGCTCCAGTTCAAGAGGACTGGATAAGTGCAATCACTTCTTTGTTGCCCTTATTCCCAAATCTATTCTGACTCTGGGAGGATGTGCCCAATGATGGTGATATTTATGGATCAAAGTTTATCTATTTAATATTATTAGTATTTGATAATATTTTAAAGCATATAACTGTGTACAAATAAGTACTGAGAATAGTTACTTGAAGCTACAATTGTTTACGAAGGATTAGTTTCTTGGAACCATATAATTATTTGCTAAAATAAAAAAAGACCAACTTTAGCATTAAAGAACCTATAGAGTTAAACTAATCAATCAACCAACCAACCAACCAAATATGAAATATATTATTTGTGTATCTTGTTCTTATATTCTTTTAAGTGTTTGTTTTATAAAATAAACTTACTGGAATCAAAACATAAATAAAGTGAAGTCTGACCGACCCATCTAACTACTTTACATCACAACGAGATTTTTTCAGATTCTTAAAATGATTTAACTTTGCGAACAAATAAATTTCCAATTCCAAATTAAACATAATTTTGCGGTATTTGTACAGAATATCATTGTTTATCATCCAAATTCTCGATATAACGGAAATGACACCGAAATGGTCATTCAAATCCTCTACCTTTACTATTTCAAATATTTCTATCAGATACAAATAATTTATTCACAATTATATTCTTTCAAATTACTATTCTCATATAAAAATAATCCTTTGCTTTTACTGAGTTATATGGATCAAGTTTTCCTATCTAATGCAAATAATTTGCACTCAGTTATCTGATTTCAAGTATTATTATAAAACACTTATAATTTTCTAAAAGATTTATGTTCTCCATGTTTGGGGCCCTAACAGGTACTACCATTCTGAATTAGATTGAACCTGAGAGCAGTGCCAATAAATGGGTACTCGACACTATCACACTTGGTGACTTATAATTTGCTGGGTTATATGGTTTCAAGTAAATATTAATAAAACTTTATAAACAATTATAGCTTCAAGTAACTCGGTAAAGTTGGCGACCGTAGTTGAAACACAAACAATTTGCAAACACTTTTATTGACTCATGCATTCTTATCTAACTGTAATGATTTTCAAACAGATCTACTTGACATATACATGGGTTAGCTGATTGGCTGGTTACTGGTTTACTTGTTAGTGGTTGGCAGGTTGGTTAGTAGTAGGCTGCTTGGTTGGTTGGTTTTATGGAATGTCAACACATGTTGAATTATTTCATCGGGAAGTCAGTCTTTTTCAGGCTATTATATGATTCTAAGTAGCAATCCTATTTAGTAGTCGTAATCATTTGTTTGCACACAGTAATTTAGTTTTAAGTATTCTTATTTAATACTAAAAAAATTTAGCACGGTTATATAGTTTCACGGATTCTGATTTAATACAAATAATCCACGAATACATTTATTTAAACCATAGATGGGATCCCCAAAAGTACTACTCCTCCGGTTTAGAGTATTATCATTGAATAAATGCTGCACACTTCTCAGTGCTCCAGAACTGAAGCCTCATCATTACTCCTTTCTTAGTGGGAGGATAGGGTCAGTATATTCTAAGCCCCATCAAAAGTAATTTCAAATTTGTTCACACATTGGTAGGATATGATCCAATATCAGTTGTTGTATGGCTGGGTCTCATTGAAAGTTCCCAGAGACAAAGACGAGATGAAGAGATGACCATGAATTCATTGGAAATAAAAAAAGTCAGACACATGGTCCAAAAAAAGATAACACTCGCTTCCCTCTCCCTCTACATTGGTTTCAAATCAAGAAGATATTTTTTTAAGCCGACGACGGAAAGAGCCGATTGTTCCATAAATCGTACATCACCTCCAGTAGGGAGGCGTTTTTTCGAGCTCCGAAATTAAAGCTCCTTACTTGTCCTCTACTGGTCATAAACTAACTTACAGACTCTTTTAAAATTCCTAACTTTCATGTGACCTTTTATTTTGCACTTACTCCAAGAGTAAGTGCAAAATAATTCTGGATTCTTCTACATTTCCTTTTTGAAAAATAACACATTGTTTACAGTCAAAAACATTCAGAAACTTTCTCATTCTGAAATTTTCTGAATTCATAAAGGTCCATTTCAGTTTATTTCATTTTTATCTTCACCGAAATCACTCCTGGTTGAAATTGTTATTTGAACGTTCATTTTTCTAATTTATATAATGTTTGTTTGATAGCGCTTCAAAGTTAAAATTTCATTTTTCCGACATGGGATCAAAATCAATATTCGACTTCCTTTCTTTGAAGTCATCGCAAAAATACAAAACATCGTCTTTTCTTTTATCGTGCCAGAAATCTTGTTCCTAATGTTCTTAGAATCGGCTCTGTGATTCTATACTCACTTAGCGTAATTTTACAAATCAAAAGAAAAAATTATTTAAGGTTTAAAAACGTATCTTATGTACGATCACACACTCTGTAAAAATTAGATAATATTGAAAAATTGAAATCACATTTTAGAAAAATAATCTTGTCTTTGACAACTACATATAACCAAAGAATGGAATCGACAGAAAAAATATACGATAAAAATTTTCCAGTTACTCCTTCCCGAATTGTCGAATTTTTCTTTATATATATATATATATATATATATATATATATATATATATATATATATATATATATATCTTTTTTCTTTAAGAAAAAACGAAAGACCGGTTAATTTAGGATTATAAATTTATTTCCATCCTGTTTTTCAATGGAAGAAGTCCTGTTACATTTTTCTTCGTGTTTTTGGTTTACACCAGAAACTGAAAAACAGGATGGAAATAAATTTATAATCCTAAATTAACCGGTCTTTGGTTTTTTCTTAAAGAAATATTGCTCTGTAAAAAAATTACATTGAGCTCTCCACTGGGAAAATTTAAATGTTCAGCTCCTGAATGATTTTCTTGTCCTGAAGGAATTACTCCTAACTCTGATTTAACTGGACCGAATAATACTACTATATATATATATATATATATAACGCAGAGCTTCTCAAAGTAGTCCATATAGAAATATGGGAGAGAATAGAATCTTTGCATATGGGTCCACAGGGGAGGAATTTACTAATTCATATTCACAAATACCCTTATAAAAGAACAAAAATCACTGGATCATGAAGACTAGTGGTCAAATATCGAAATCAGGAAGAAAATATACAAAGCTTTGTGCAACAGTTGAACTCATGTTACTAGCTTTTCCTAGTTTGGAAATAATGGAATCTGAATTTAGTCATTTCAATCATTTACAAAACAAATAGAGAAGCAATCTGAACATAGAACGTCGGGATTTGCGTATCAAAATCACAAACCTCCAACTTAATATTCGTCATCTCTGTGCTTAACAAACCCATCTGTACTTATTAAAAATAAATCTAGAATTAAAGGGCAATTTGCATTTCTAGTTTACTGATATTTTTCTCGTTTAAACTATATTAAACACTGATAAATTATTTTTATCCTTAAGTGTTTTCGGTCTTGTCTTCATCTTTATTGTTATTTCCACAACGTTTCGGTCGATATGTCCTCCGGCCTTCTTCAGGTGTTTGTCGAATTCGGGAACTTGTAAATTTGTTATATTTTGTCATTCAATATATTTAATTAATTCATTTGTGGGTAAATGGATATTAAATTTGGTTACACGGGGAGGGACATCATTTGAAAAGTTTAAGAAGTCCTGGTCTATACAGTCTAAGCAATATACTGTCGAAATCATCCTGAAAGTGTATACTGTAATGAATTGACACAACATTACTATTATGCACGAGAACAGTACCCATAAAAAAATCCGGCATCATTTACGCATGTAACTGTAATAAAGTCAAACTCTCTGTTTTTTGTTTTCTATATATTTTCTATAAAGGTAAAATATAATGAAATCTTTGTATATAGTCTCACTGACAATTTGCTTACCAACCAAACAACATACTTGAATGGACTTGAACTGATAAATACACAATAGAAAGAAACTACCGGCTGCTTTTCTTTTTCCGTACGTCAGTTTTTTATTGTGGTTGTTGTTGTTGTTGTGGTGGTGTTTTTTAGGCGGGGGGTGGAGGTTGTCTTTAAAACAAAGGGCTTACAATTAGAATTTTAATTGGAAATTACTTCACTGTCACGTTGCTATTGTAGAGCTTTTGAGATTTGGATATTCCATATGGATAAACTCAGAACTTGTTAACAAGTAATATTATTCTTATCGATAAAAAGATAATGTCTGCGAAATATCAGATATATTTTTGGTAGTTTCGAAAAATTCTCAAATAAACATCGTGGTAATGAAAGACGTTAATATAGAGATTGTCACTTGATCTCGAAGACAATAGAAAGAAAAAGTTGATAAATACCAGAAACTTGAGAGAGCGATGAAAAAAGGATTACTTTTAAAATAACAATGTACAACTTTTTTGTCATCTCTTGTCTATTTTTCCGTTGGTATCTCTCAGATGAATTGTTGCTTTGTTAATTGTGTACCTGGAATAAGAACCGCCAACAATCGGAGAAACATAATGTAACTATACCAAACCCAAATGTTGATTATTATCTGTGTTACTATCACAGATGTAGCCTTTCAAGAAAAAGCAAACATCAATGGGTCACAAAAAAAGGATACTTACGACTTAAAAATATTTAAGTTTCGTTGGCTTTGGTGGTACTCCCACAGCTGATGGTGCCACCGAAACTGTGGTGTTACTCCTGGTTGATGGCTGTTGAGGACAGGGTATAGCATGTGTTCTCACACGTTGTATGGTAAAATTTAAAACTTAAAGAATATTTTAAAAAATAAAAAAATGTTTGCATAAACCTTTTACTCTAATCTAATTTTGTGACTTGATATTACGTCTTTATTTGTGATGCTACTTTGGATTTTTACATATACCACTTTTATTTTATTTTTAATCAAAATCTAACAATTTCTAAATTCCAAATGAATTTCAACTCCTTGCAACGAATTCACATAGCTAATTCATCGATGATATAAGCAAAAAAGCATGACGGTGACTGTGATACCAGAGTCGCAGCCCTCGAAACATTCACGAAGAAACTGGAAAAGAGACTTGAGGAACTTGAAATCTGAGATTGAATTGACACCATCCAGTCTACAGCACTGCTGAGATTGACTAAAATACTGAGCAAAGTCCAGGAGATCTGATGAGACTTGCTGTCACGCAGATTTCAGTTTAATCCAAAGTTACAACTGTTGTGAAAAACTCACTAAAAACTAGAAAATAGAAAAGTAAAAAAAGGCCACTGTATGGATATTTTAAGAGACTAGTGAGATTGTGTACAAGAAAACCTCGATATTGCTAAGAAAAGGAAGTCTGAAGACAGAAACAGAATCTCTGTTGATCCTATTTACCAAACCCCTCCGCTCGGGCAGGATATGACTCAAGGTCAATTTTTAAGCGGAGTTTAACAGGTTTGAATTCAGAGTTTTCCTTCTTCTAGACAAGTTGCCCCACCAAGGATGAAGAACCCAGTCTGTCCTACTATTTACCCATAGCTGGAGGGAGAATAATTGGATTCATACCTTTCCCAAGGGTGCTATGTGAAATGCAATCAGTCTCGTCCAGGTTTTGAACTCGTGTCGCCGTGTCCATTTCCTACGACGATAACCATTACGCCACGGGCACCTCCTAAAACAGAATCTCTGTTGATAGTAACACAAAACAACGCCATAAAGACCAATTATATCAAAGCAGAAATTGATAATAGACAAGAGAATAGTGTGTGTAGATTACGTGAAGGAAGAGATGAACCCGTTAATCACATCATAAGCGAATAAAACAAACTAATGCAAGATTCAGTACAAATAAGTGGAAACGACGATCCTCTGGGAAAGAAAGAAATGATAATTTAACCATACTACCAAATGGTATATGCACAAACCAGAAACTGTTCTAGAGATTTTAACGAATAAAATTCTTTGGCTTGAAAAACTCGCTAAGTGTAAGATAATGATAATTTAATCATACTATCAAATGATATATGCGACCGTAGTCGAGGTTAACCCGAAAGCTCCCTTTTCGATAGCTACTACACCGAGGTGTAGGGGAAGGCGCTACTCCTTTTCCTGGATTGCTCCACTTTACCCTTGATACGTACCTTATAATGCTGAGTGTTAAGCAAGATATCGTCAAGTACCATTTTTTGGGTCTTTGGTATGACTCGATCTGGGATTGAGCCCAGATCTCCCGGGCCATTGGCGAACACTCTAACCAAAAATGGAATGCTAAAAACGGAGCGCATAAAATTCCTGGGAACTTTATGATACAAACTGATCAGTGAACCTCTAACGGAAGACCAGAACTTCTCTGGTAGATTTTACTATTCCTGCTGATCATAGAGAAAAATTGAATGAACGCGATAAGGTCGACTAATTTCTTGGATCTTCTGGAGAGCTAAAAAAGCTGTTGAACGTGAGGGTGACGCTGATTCCAGTTGTAGTTGGTGCACTTGGAACGGTCTCCAACTGCTTCAAAAGAAGACTGGAAAAAAGAGCAATCAGAGGTAGAATCGAAACTATGCATACCACAGTATTGTTTAGATAGGCTTGAATACTGGGAAGATTCCTTGAAGTCTGAGGACATTCAATGTCACTCAGACTCTTTAAAAGACTACCGATTAAAACTTATAGAAAAATTCTCAAAGAGTTAAATAATAATAATAACTATTATTATTATTATTATTATTATTATTAGAAGAAGAAGAAGAAGAAGAAGAAGAAGAAGAAGAAGAAGAAGAAGCTTGAATAGTCTTGCAGTCACTTCATTCTACGTTGCAACGACTAAATACTTATGTGGGAATCCATAAAATTACTGTCAGTGCATTCGTTTCTATCTTGTAGTACATTAGTGAACTCAGTTCACTAGTGCAGCCATCTTGTTTGTATATTCAATTTTTTTTTCTGGGTCGTGTAGCATTAAAAGTAATACAATTAGTGAATCAACTGCATTCGCTACTAAAAGAAAACCGTTGAAAAGATAACCTGCTCTGTGCTGAGGAAATCAATGATAAATCGGTAGAAGGGGTGGTTGAGAAGAAACGGGGTTAAAATGATCTTTGAAATTGTCTAGTTCAATACAGACGCCCCCACAAGCAATGTTCCCTTATTTATTGCTGTGTTTTTTTTTTTAATTTTGTGTTGTTATCTCTATTTTTGTGTTGTTTTTCTTATTTCTTGTTACGGTTTATTTTGGTTTGGTTTGTTTGGGTTTTTTTCTTCTTTTTTTCTTGTTTTTATGTTTGTTTTTATTTTTTGTTAGTTTTTTTTGTTGTTGTTTTGTAGTTTTTATTTTTTGTTTTTTTCATTTTTTTTTCTCTTTTTTTTTTTTTTTTTGGCATACATGCATACAT
Source organism: Sepioteuthis lessoniana (assembly GCA_963585895.1). Taxonomy (NCBI): domain Eukaryota; kingdom Metazoa; phylum Mollusca; class Cephalopoda; order Myopsida; family Loliginidae; genus Sepioteuthis; species Sepioteuthis lessoniana. The sequence continues at coordinate 38,992,737 of OY757909.1, forward strand.
ACATCTGCACGTCAATAGAGTAAATGAAATACGCACACGTTTATATTTACCAGTAACTAATGATATAAACATATATACATATCATCGAGTCTTTGAATACACACCTTTAATTGGCCAATAATAGAAATCGACTATAAGTAATGTTATATGACATATACCAAAATCTGATATTTCTTTTTAATACACCCATGACTAGAAAGACAAAAAATTTTTTAAAAATTATACACTGATCGCTTATAAGACTAAAAAAGACAAAAAGAACTGTACAATACCTATATCAGAGGTGAGACTAAAAAATGAGAAATAAGAAAATGTATAGTACCTATATCTCTTGAGAAACTAGAAAGAAACATAAAAAATGTATAATACCTAGATAACTAAGGAGACTAAATAGGGAAACAGAAGAAACTGTATCATATGTAGATAACTAAGGAGACTAAATAGGGAAACAGAAGAAATGTATAATACCTAGATAACTAAGCAGACTAAATAGGGAAACAGAAGAAATTGTATCATATGTAGATCTCTGGTGAAACTAGAAAGAAACAGAAGAATTTGTAAAATAAACATAAATTGCCTGTGAAACTAAAAAAAGGAACAGAAAAAACTGTTTTATTCAGAGATCGCTAGTTAAACTAGTGGCTTTGTGTGTACTTCTAAATCATCTGGTATTTGGCAGTTTCAAAATTTAGAAAAAAATCCATCAAAAATATTATCACTCCCAATGAACTCCTTTGAAGAGAATATCTTAAAGTTTATTAGTAAAGCTTTAGGCAACTCTAGTTGTCATATAGACAGTCAGTGTAGCCAAAACTATAACTTGAAAAGTCATTTTGTGTGCCTGAATTAGATAAAACGAAGTCTCCTTCTCTTTGTCAACGGCATTTTAGAACACATTTCAAGAAATCATATATATATATATATATATATAAAGAGAGAGAGGTGAAAGAGGAATAGAGAGAGAGGAAAGATAAAGAATCCATTCGAAAGGCCTAGTTCACAGGCTCTTTGTAGCACCAACACTGTTGCTGCAATTGATCACACCCCTTACTAACAGTAAAGTTAGAAATAGATTTGGCTCCAGCAACCCAAGATATTGCGAAATCATTCAAGAAACTTAAAGGTGTCAAAGCTGCAGGCGTCGATGGCATCTCTCTAGTGGTGAAGAAGCACAGAAGAACTGCTGTACAAGCAAGACTCCACGAAATCTTTTTCTGCGACTGGGAACAGGACAAGCAACCTCAAGCTTAAAAGACGTTGGCATCATAACCTTTCACAAAATATAGGAAGGGAAATCAGAGTGCTCAAATCAAGATCAAAATCCAGCCTGATAGACAAGTAGCTAAGTTTACTGCTAATCATCCTCTCTGAGAACCAGTATAATTTTAGAGTAAATTGTGAATAGAATATTATCGAAAATTAAAGGAATTTCGTCTCTTATGGAAACGACTACTGCAAATGGAAGCAGTCTTTACTGACTGGTTAGAATAGCAGGTGACCCCTACACATACTAACTATGAAACCAGAACAGAGGAGATGAGGTAGTACCGAAAACTTGACGCTTCTTCCAATCATCAGTCCTGCATCCATTGAGGAAAACTCTTCTCTTCTGTGCTGGCCTTGTTGGACTCTGTCAGAGTGTGTTTTCCCCTTCCAGAAACATCCTTCATAAAGCCTTACCATAATTAGACTTTTGAGCCATTTTTAACAATCGCTAAAAACATGGAATAAATACATATAAGCAGGTTGATTAAATCAATATAATCGGAAATAAAGATAGACAATAGACTGGTCTAAATTTAAGTAATAAATTTTGTTGGTAATGGTGCTGACATGTTTTATCTATTGCTAAGGACATTAGTATAGAATGGATATAAACAACTTAATTTAAATTCAATCTTATACATATATGTTTGTGTGTATTACTGATACATTATTACTATTAATATATATATATATATATATATATATATATATATATATATATATATATATATATATAAGAACTTATGTCAGTGTTGACCATTATGATTTAGGAATTTACCCAAAATAAATACAGCATTTGAAAAGCTACTGTAGGTGGGTCACTAGTTTTTACATATGTGATCTTGACGCTGCAATTAGCGTAACATTATCCATGAAAGCCTTCATAGATGGCATTGCTTTCTTATCAGTGTGATCTTCAAGAATGCGCGATATCATTTCCATTACCAACATGAAAAGTTATGTAGAGATAAGAAGATCCCATCATAATACAAATATTCAGGTTTTGGCAGTCAATTGAATATTCATTGTTAGAAAAATATTTAAAATACACTGACGTGAGATTTTTAATGTCTTCTGGTATCTAAAAGAATTGAGTCTCTTTCATAATTAACGGATGCCTTACTGAGCTATATGCATTTACCAAGTACAACCAAATGACGGGAAGGTAGACTGATTTATTTTTGACGGTTTTTATTCAGCCCAACAACAATTATACTGTTGGGCCAAATAAAACATTAGAGGATAGTCGGGAATTTCAGCTTTCTATATTGATGCATTGACATCCCAAATGTTTAACACAAATCTCGTCATTCTCTAAGCAATGACATCGGAAAAGATATTATTTTCTACATTGATTAAGGAAATTGGGTTAAACAGGTCAAAATTTTGGGGTATTTTTCCTTTGCTATGTGGACTCAATATGCTAATTCCTCAACCTCTGATATCAATTTCTTTATATGTGCTTTTCGTAAGAGTTTCCAAAGTCGTGCCAACACTTTAGGGTTTCTTTTGAAAAGATTATGCGAAATACCCGTTAATCCTCAATGAGCTCTTAGTCCAAGCTGTTTGAGTAAAATCTTTTTTTTCAATTTATTTTATTCTATTGTATTGTATTAATTTAGAGGGCTATTGCAATGCAAAATAATAATTATTAGAATTTGATTAATTTCAAAATGAAAACGTCAGAGTCAGAGTCTTTTTTTCAAATCAACATGGTGTTGGATGTTCACTTGTTTTGGACGTTGTAAACATGGTGTCACGTGGGGTGTTGGAACGCTATGTTGAGTGTTGTAACCATGGTGCCACGTGGGTTGTTTAAATGCCATCTGGAATAGACGTGACTTCAGTTGTCCTAATCAATTTCATTTTATTTTAATTTATTTCTATTTTATTTTTATCTTATTTTATATTACTTTTAAACTTAATATGCATTTAAAATGTGCATGTTAATTTATGATATATTCAGTATTTAATTCTAACCGTCTGTTAATCTGAGGTTGTAATTTAGCTATTAATAAAGCCTCCATAATTCTGAGATTACCAACATTACGTACTATTGCTTCTATTTTTATGGGAAAATTATCATTATTTTTGTATTTAATTAAATATTTATGAAATGAGTATGCACGTGTATTGAAGTGTTTTTTTAAATTCTTATGTGGAGGGGTTTGATTTTACTTTCTATATAAACATTATAGCATTTTAAGCAAATCAAACGTTAAATAGTGTAAGTCTTTTTAGTAAATATTGGGCGGTTAGCTAAAGTGCATGTTGTGACAGTATTTTTATTTTTCTTCGTTTGGTATGGGCGCAGTAAGGGTTCGGAAAGGGCCAGTTGTATATCTCGCCCTTCTTTGTAAATAGACCTGCGTATTTCTTTGATAACAATTTCGCTGAAATGTGGTAGTTTCAGGAAACAGATGTAAGAGGGTCTATGCAGTTTCCATGATTTCTTATTATTTAAATGCGGTGTGATTTATATTGGATAATCTTTGTTTCTGAGTGTATTTATAAAGTATGCAATGTCTGTAATTTTGTCTTTCTCTTCGCTGCAGCTATTTTGAATTCATTTAATTTGATTTCTAATATAATTAGTTTTGGCATTGAGTGGAAGCGCTGATTTGAAATACACAAAGAGGTTTTTAGTGGTGGGTTTTAAATAAAAACTAGTGTAAATTTTACTAGTTGGTGACGTTAGGATTTAAAAATCTAGGAATGATATGGACCTAGTGTTATCTGGATGTTCTATCTTAAACTGAATATGTTATGTTTTGAAACTTCTCATGAATGGCGGTGGATTCTTCGCTAGATGATGTTAACATGAGTAAATCGTCAATACATCTTGTGAAGAATATGCATGATGGGCAGATAGATAGTGTTCGACGTTCTAGTTGGCTCATATATGAAATAGCTTGCATGCCTGATATACTGGATCCCATGGGTAGTCCTGTTATTTGATTTTATGTATTTTCGTTGTACGTTGTCTACTATAATGGATAATTTTGGTGTATATTTGCTGCTGTTAGTTTGTGACAATATAAGTTCTAGAGATTATATGTCCTGATGTGATATCGATTGCTGGGTGTGCTGGTACTTTGGTGTAGAGAGAGATTACATCCAAGCTGAATACGTAATTATTTTGTATAAGTTGTTCTGTATTTAGTTGTGTTAGTCTGTGAATGACTTCAGAATTTTTAACAAGTCCTAAAGAGGTGGGAAGCAAAGGTTTCAATATTTGTGTAAGAAGCCAGAATATTTTATAAAGAGATCCTTCTAAGCTGGAAATGATAAGTCTGATTTGAACTTAATTAGACTCAAATAATTATTATTTCGCATTGCAATAGCCCTCTAAATCAATACAATATAATATAACAAAATAATCTGTACAATGCTTCAAGCAATTTACAAAATACTTTTATTCAACTTAATTTTAAAAGCGAACTGTCAGATTTTTCTTCCGGGGGGATGTGGTCAATTGAATTCACGGGAATGGCTCAGAGAAATATTGGTGAGTAGCTTGGTATATTTTTTCTGAAGGTTTTCAATTGTTTTCGCTATATTGATATTGTGATGCAGACAAAAGAAAGACACGGGGAACACAAAAAAGGTTGATAGAAAAACATATATATTCAAGTAACAGAAACAAGATACAAGTGAACCTGGTGAAACAGTAGTTAGTTGATAGGAAGCTGAGAGTCCAGTGGGGTAGTGACTATCCGTCCACTACGCAAATGGTATCACACGTGATTGTGTCACGCTGATTGGTGAACTCCGTTTGACCCTCGTGTTGACGTGTATTTATGGAGGAGAGCGAATCCATTATGTAGGGAGTACAACAATTGAGGATACGATTATTTTCTTTATCGAATAATTTCTGGGTGAATCTAAAAGAGTTTTTTTTATTGAAAGTCCCCGTTGTTTATCGATTCTCTTGTCGCCATTTTCTCATGAAAATTAAAAGGATATCTTGTTTTATTTCAATTGTTTCTTCATTAATTCCCAGTAATCTGGGATTTCTTTTGACCTTTTCTTAAGAAACATTTTCTCGATGCTACGTTGTCCCGTCTTTCTTGGTCTTCTCTTGGCTGTTCGTATATTTCTTTATTTTATATCAGAATGCAGTTTTACTCAGATAGTTCCTCTGAAACTATATTGGAGAATGACAGACGACTCCTTCGTCAAGGGCCTTCCAGTTGTAGTCGTTATCTCTTGACCATTGGATACCAGTTGCTTTCACTTTCGCATTGAGTACGTTGGGTTGACAAACTCTGTGACCTTTTGGATTGTTTTTCTGACACTTGTTCCTTTCACAAGAATGTGCGATGAATTCGCATTCTCATAATACTAGCAAAACTGCATCTGCGAAAGCATAATGTATCCGTGGACAGTCCAAATTTGTTAATGGATTTGATTAGATGAATTATCTCCCCTCTTATCTGGCCTGCTTGAGAACATGTTTCTTTATTTCATTACATAGTAATATATATTTTTGATTCTTTGCGTAGTAATATTATACCAAACGATTGTCGCAGGAAACCGGGATTCAATCCCAGGTCAAGTCATATCGAAGACTCAAAAATGGTACTTGATACCTCTTTATTTAACACTCAGCATTATAAGATATATATCAAGGGTAAAGTGAAGTAATCAAGGGAAAGGAGTAGCGCTCTTCCCTACACATCGCTGTGGTAGCTATTGAAAAGGGAGCCTTCAGGTCACCCTCAACTATGGTTGCCAAATCTACATACTTATATATTACTGATACACCACGAATATATGTATACATGTATATATTAATAATTTATCATTGATATATATATCTATATATATATGTGACTGATGCATTACAAATATATATATATATATATATATATATATATATATAAAGAAAAAAAGAAAACAAAGTACTTCAAATGTGACGAATTTATTATAATAGAAAGTCAACGTTAAAACGTTTCGGTTTTAATGAATTTTCATCTGGACTTTAAGATGGTGAAAAACCTTGCTTGAACAACGCTGGATGTTTTATTAAAATTACAGGAAAAAAGAATATATATATATATATATATATATATATATATATATATATATATATATATATATATAAAGAAAGAATTCATAATCGTTGAAACAGTGTTCTCTTTTGAAAAACTATCACGTGGTTGGGACGGACAATGTTTCTTAGAAATTCGACATATTTACAAACCATTTATGTATCAGCGTTTATATAGAAGTTTTGTTTTGTTTTGTTTTTTTGTTTGTTTTTTTTATTTTGTTTTGTTTTTAGTACACGCACACATGAGTCCCCAATGCACACATATATGAATGATTAAGATATTTGATATTACCGTTCGTTTAAAAACTAAAACATCAATCCAAGCAATCTTTATTATTATTATTATTATTATTATTATCAGTAGTAGTCGTAGTATAAAGACTCGCTGACTAAGCTAGGAAAATAATAAAGAAAGGTTGAAAATCTTGAAAAGTTGAAAGTTAGGAAAATAATAAAGAAAGGTTGAAAATCTTGAAAAGTTGAAAGTTAGGAAAATAATAAAGAAAGGTTGAAAATCTTGAAAATGATGACTCAAATGGTGACTCTAAACAAAACACTAATAAAATACCAGAAACACAAAGGATTGACGAACTAGGACAGTCTAAGATAAATGAACCACAAACTTCTAAAAATAGTAACAGCATATAGGCAAACAACACCTAGCAAGCACTGAAACAAGAACAAAAAATGAATTCAGAAAATTTAAACAGAATTAGGTATGAAAACATTTTTACCTTACGATCACTAAGAATCATAGACTGGAAAATAGTCAAGGCGGAAACAGAAAAAATGAATTAAATATTAACTTATGTATGAATAAAAACCTGCAACGAATTAAATGCAAGAGCGAAATTAGTTTGTGAAAAAATCCGGATTCTTTTAAAGAACACGAACAGAAAATCAAAACCTGGATTGGAAATTCGACTGGAAACGCAGATAAGAAATCTGCGAAAACAGGCAAAAATAATCAAAGAAAAAACGTTGAATTATGTTGGAACAAAAAAGAAAAAGCAGCACAAGAAGAATTGACTATATAACTCGAGGAAATAAACCAGAAAGTACTGGCAAAGAAGGAAGATTAAAAAGATATAGAGAAAGGGTAAAACAATAAAGACAAAATAAGACATTCGAAAACATCGAAAGAAAATTCTACCATCAAGTAGGGGGAAATGGCAAGAAGACATACCAATAACCGGAGGCAAGAGAAACTGAACAATTATTGAGTAAAATATGGCAACCAAGAGAACATAACAAAAAATGCGAATGGATAAGCAACATGGAAAAAAGAGTTAGAAGGACTCGAATATATGAACCCCCTTATCCTCCCAGCTATGGGTTAAATAGCACAACTACTGTTCTTCAAGGAGAATAGCTTTGGCATTAAATAACCTACAAAGAGTTGATATGCCATTAAACTAAGAAACCAAACCGAAACCATAATATCAAAGAAATCAGAACTTTAAAAATTGCAAAATGTAAGTTAATATACATAATAAAAATACCGAGAGATTGTTGAATCTAACCTTATTTCTAATAACAATACTATTAAACGAAGACCTAATTTCTTTCAACTTATTTCGTCAAATTAGGGCTAAAATTTTATAAGAGCCCTGATTTTAAATAGTTATTTTTCATTGATTACTTTTTTTTATTTATACTTACTTGTAATGCTTTTTAATTAGACCTCAAGTCCTAATTCTGCCTAAATTACAAACAGAAACATAAGGAAGTAAAGAAAACACAAAAGAAGTAAAGAAAAAAAAAGGTAGACACATAGAGAGTTAGAAGAGGTACTAATATATAAATACATATGTGTGTGTGTGTGTGTGTATGTGTGAGAGAGAAAGAAAGAGAGAGAAAGTTAGAGAGAGAGAGAGAGAGAGAGAGAGTGTGTGTGTGTGTGTGTGTGTGTGTGTGTGTGTGTGTGTGTGTGTGTGTGTGTGTGTGTGTGTAAATACGATAAATTTCGAATTCTAATTACGTCATACAGTTTTGAAATAGAACGTGACCAACGGAAAAAGAATTCTAAAAGCTTTCCATTTTTTCGTTTCATTTTTAAAATAAAACTAAATATAACTCAAAATATACATTACGTAATAATTGCCCTGATGATGGTTTAATGCAAAAACTGAAATATTTAACGTTGGCAAATAATTCAACTATAAATAAATCATTCTCTGAATATCTTCTTTTTTAGTATTTGTACATACACACACACACACACACACATATATATATATATATATAGATTACTTTTTAAACTCTTTCTTTTGTAAAGCACCCATGATTATAGCGCTAATCGGTTGGATCGTTCTATCGATATATAAATTATTTATTAAGTTGCTGCAACATAAAAAAAATTTTAGACACCTATTACACTTTTATGATAAAAAATTTATAGCCTTGAAAAAATATCTCAATTTCTCTAGAATAATTTATTCAAGAAAATAAAATTTGTTATTTTGAATGTTTTTTTTTCTCTTTTTTTTTTTTTCGATGGCAAAATAAAGAAGCTTAAACTAACACCGTTAGATAGAGAAGGTTTTCAGTTACAAAATACTATATTTTACATAGTAACCATCGTTGGCGATATATTTTCGTCAATGGTGAATAAGAAACTGAATGTCATCTTCTAAAGAAGATTGCTTTGAAAGTTTTGACTACTGTTTCATTGTCCTGTCTGACAACATAACTGTTTCCTATTTTGTTTGCCCAGTCGGCTGGGGCTGTATAATACATCGACTGCTTCTTTGCAGAGGGATAAGGCGCCCTCCACCTCAACGAGTGTTCAGGATATGACACTAAACAATCTGATGGTGAGGTCCCCGTAATGATCGAGCTTTGGGGAAGGCGGAGTACTGCTTTTGATATTTAAACAGCATAATCATGCAAAACTGAACTGTTTCAAATAGAACTGTTATTAAATAGAACTAAACTGTGTACTTATGCTAAATTGAATTGTTTGAAATAGAACTGATTTTGACATTGAAACTATTTACTTATGCTAAACTTCATTGCTTGAAATAGAGCAGTTTTGACTTTTAACTTTTTGTAAACCAAAACTATACTTTTATTGAACTGAATCGTTTGAAATTTAATACGGCGTTAAATGACCCGAAAGGGTTTGATAAACCGTAAAACAAACCAATCACTCAATCTATTTTATTTCATTTTGTTTCATTTGTTACATAGAGTAGCTTTGTGGCAGCCTGACACGAAATCAGAGGCATGATGCGTAATTGCATCAGCTGACATTCATCGGGGAATAAACAGTAGATCAGTCGAAAAGATCTCTTTAGGAGGGTCTTTCTTACGGGCCGATATTTGTCTCTGCCTCCCACCAGACAGGACTTGACACAAGGTCAATGACCCGAAGGACGATTATTGTGGGAATTTAGGGGAGGGGAAGATCGGGCACGAGCTGAAGCTAGACACCTGCTGGACTATGATGGTCATCATCCCACTTAGTGCAATGTGGGCCAGATGAGCTTAGTTGGACATGGTCCCAAGTAACATTGGGCGAGCGTGGCATCCAGTTTCATATTCATCGCTTGCGAAAATGCATTGCCGATAATGGTGGTTATACATAGGTGATGGTGTTGACTATGTTGAAAAGAATGTTTTGTGGCTGAAAACTTGCCCTAACCAATAATGTCCTTGTGCCCCCTTGTTGTATTTTCGATGGAAATAAATAGGAGGTATTACTTTCGTTGTGATATTTTAACTCGCACAGCATGTGTTTTTATTAATCGCTGACTAAAATGCATAGACAATGATTATGTGGAAAACAGTGGTTTGTAGGAGAAAACTTGCTCTATTCAACAGTGTCATCGTTCTGAGTGTACCTTTCGCAGTTTCCATGGAAACTTTTTATAAACAAACATAGTATAAAGGCTCCTATTCATCGCTTGCGAAAATGCGTTGGCGATGGTGGTGACTATGTGAAAAATAGTGCTTTATAACTAAAGATAAGCTCTATCCAACGATATTATCGCGCACCCTATATCTGTTGCAGTTTCCTAAGAAATAAACGGGGGGCATTAGTTTCGGAGTGGTCTTGTTAATGATATTCAAAGGACGTTTGAAATTCTCTTCGATAAAAGCGTATTTTATTGGATTTTTTATTTGATAGCATCAGTTTAAAGAGGTTTCCTTTTTTCTTTTTTCTTTTTTTTTTGGTCCTGAGATAATCAAGACTAGCCGCGAGCAAAACTATGGATAATTTAAGAGTATTCTCATGTAATCACTGATGAAAATGGACATTGAAAAAGAAAAAGAAAAAAGAAAAAAAAAGATATCATCCCAATTAGTCGTGTGGTTCCAGGCTAATTTAGAAATGATTTTTTTAACGAATAGATTGCCATTTACGTTTAAATCGATAACAAACACATCGGAAACAGAGCATGTAATTACAAAGATCTTTTGATTGTTACGGAATGTTTGAATTCAAATACATGAATACTGCACTTATTTCATTTATTTATTTTTCATTTTTTCATCAAGGATGTTTTCCATTTTGTTGTTTTTGTAACTTTATATTTTTTCAGGTTTTAATCTAATTCTGTATAAATGGAAAAAAAAACATAAAACAGAAACAAGTAACTTTAAAGGGTTCATTTTTAATAGCAAGAAGCATTGACGTGATTTTATAATCCTGTCCTTGGTTTACTATTACTACTATTACCTTGTTAGTGGGGTTTAGAATACGCGGATTGTATCCCATGCAAAGGGTTAAGATCCCATCAAAAGGAGTGTCCTGGGATAGACACAAAATTGCATCGGATGATGAGGCTCCAATTCCTGAGATAAGGGGAGCGTGGAGTACCCTTTCATTCCCATTACTCCCAGGTCCACTCTGATCCAAAGCGGTATGTACCTGTTTGGGTCCCATATCTGGATCAAATAGATCTGTTTGGTTTGGTTTGGATTGGTTGTATAGGACATCAAACATTGTAGGTCATTAATACCAAATCAATTATTATACATACAAACAGTTCTATTTCAAACAATTCAATTTAGCATAAGTAAACACGTTCAATGTAAAAAAATAGTTCTATTTCAAGCAATTCAGTTCAGCATAAATACACAGTTTCAATGTCAAAAACAGTTCTATTTCAAACAGTTAAGTTTAGCATAAGTTCACAGTTTCAATGTCAAAAAGCCGTGGTTTTATCCCTCTACAGAAAAACAGTCGGTGTAGTCTACATCCCCAGCTAAATGGGTAATACAGAGAGTTAAATGTAAAAACAGTTTTATTTCAAGCATTCCAGTTTGTCATAAGTACACAGTTTAGTTCTATTTGACCCATAGGTAGGACCCTATCAGGTACTACCACTCTGGGTAGAGTGGACCTGGAAGTAATAGCAGTGCAGGGGTACTCCACATTCCCCAACTGGAACCTCACCATCGGATGGTTTAGTGTCATATCCAGAACACACGTTGCGGTGGGGGTCTTACCCCTCTGTAGAGAAGCAGTTGGTATATTCTACAGGCTCATCCAACAGGGCAAGAATAGATCTGTTCAAAAATTATCAATATTACATAGGAATACTTGATAACATATAAGTGTGGGCAAAAAATTCAGGAGAAACTACACAAGAAGTGTAAGTACTCATTTCTCTAACATCTTCACATAAAAAACCCTACACAGGTTAACATGCCGTTAAAGTAAGTAAATCAATCAATCAGTCAGTCGGTCGGATATCATGACACGTAAAGCTGAAGAACATAAACGGGCCAGTTACTTGTTGCTTACAGAAATATTTCTTTTTGAACTTACTGTGATTCAGACCTCCAGTGTCTTAAACTATCCGACTGCCTACCTTATTCTGCATAAATACCGAGATGTTGAATGCTAATTTCAAAGATTTTCCAAAGCTTTTCTTCGGAACAACGAATATTCACATCTTTTGATCGGTATTATAGATTTAAAAAAACGGCTGCTTTTTTTCTTTTGATTACATCATTATTTTGTAATAAGTCATTATTGAATGAGATGATAAAAAACGTTAGATTTTCTGAAATACTCACTCTCGACGCATTGAACCAGAGCCTGCATGCTACGTTCATAAAAATTAGCACCAGCGGATAAAATCTGCGGTGATTACGCCGTTTTTTTTTAATATTGTTCGCGTAGTCCATCTTTTCATAGGACAAATTTGCACAGATGAACGGTTTTCATTTGGTGGAATTAAAACTGTGTTGAGCGTGACTTGTCACATAACTGTCACGACTACTGAAACGCATTATCTATCATGCATATGCTCCTCTCCTTATGGTAAGTTTACGTTCTCATCGTAAAGTAAAAACTAAAGAATATGTCGAAATTAACACTAGTGTAAACATGGTTAGCCAAACGAGACAAGCATGTCAGTCTTTGCGCCACGATAGAGCACCCAAGATGAAATAAGAAATATTTATTCATGTGACTGTACTGATCTGCAACCTTTCCAACTCGTTACCTAACCGACTTCTCCCCATCTTGTGCTTGTTTTGTCGACCACCGGTTTTGTTCGAAACTATAAAAGCCACAGATAAGGTCGACAGGGAAAAAGAAACTAAACAAATCCCAGAATATAATCTCGTCTTTATTTATGATGATTACTCTTCCAAACAATCCTAGAAGGACTATGCAGGTGACACTTAGTCTGAGTAGAGCAGACCTTAATGAAATGGATGTTGGACGAAACGTGGGCGAATATTAGATCTCTATCTTGCTTGCTGCTAACCCTGCCGGCGATTTTCCTCGCAATGTTTTGGGACCCCAGCTTTGCCTGACTGTCCTCCTTCTCAGTATCCAACGAATTACTCCATTGAATTTAAGGGGTTTTAACTCCCGCTTTTCCCGTCACGTACACCCAGTACTTAAAGACGTAAGAATGAGATCTTAGTCTTCTAACCTCTAACTGTACTTGCGTTGAAAACTTCAGATTATCTTAAACTTGAAAAAGAAATAGTTTCATTTTCATCGAGAAATCTTACCAGTTCTATTTTATTTTCTATCTTTTAAACAGCCCAATCGGCAAGGAGCTGTAGGATACGCCGACTGCTTCTTCTGCAAAGTGTAAGACCTCTTCAGCGAGTACCTGGATAATACACTAAATCATCTAATGGTGAGGCTCCAGTCCTTGAGCTTTGGAGAATTGGGAGTGTCCCTTCACTGCTATTACTCCCTGGTCCTCTTTGAACTGGAGTGTTTGCAACTTAGAGAACCCATCTGTGGGTCAAATACAACATCTAATGATTTAAGATACTTGAAACCATTAAACTGTCTGTGAAAAAATGAATGTTAAATTGAATTGCAATGATCGAAACCCTTTAAGTTTTAAATATCAACGAGACTAGATTGCTCATAACCTTGACACTGTAAGATTAGTAAGTTGAGTTTAATGAAACACATTTGCACAAGTTAAGGGCACATAAGGAGAATTCTAATTCTTTTTACTTGATTGATGAATTCATTCATTCATTCATTTTAATGACATTTCAACCTGTCTTGGGTTATGTTATGCCTTAGGTTAGAGAACTGCATACATTGAATGTTTATATTCAATTTTTTTGTTTTTTAAGAAATATGAATAATTTTTAAACAGGTCTATTTGAGCCACCAATGGGACCCAAACAGGTATTACCACTCCAGGTCAGAGTGGACATGGGAGTAATGACTGGGAATGATACTCTACACTGCACAGATCTCCAGAACTAAAGCCTCATTATAACATACAGTTTATGGTGCAAAATACCCTTTTAGTGGGGCTTACCGCTCTACAGGCGATACAGAGAACGTATTCTAAGCCCCACAGACACTGCAATCTTTTTCATTGATATACTAACACTAATCACATCATTTAGTCATCTTACTCAACCCGTCTGTTTATCTATCAAAAACAAGAGTTCCTGTGGTATAGATGCTCGTGAAAAACTCATCAGATTGAATAACACCGATATGTAAGAGTAACGATGTCGCAAGAGTTACCATAATAAGGGTTAGTTAGTAGCAAAAATATATCCTTAAAACCTATTAGTTAACATTGCCTTTTTAGATTACTTTCTAAATAGTATTCGCTGTTGAGGTCCCAGTTCTGTAGACTTGAGGTAGGTTCAGTTCCACTTCATTGCTGAGATCCCTGTTCTGATACTCTAGGATAGGTTCAGTTCTCTTTCATTGCAGAGCTCCCAGTTCTGGAGCTCTGGAGTAGGTTCAGTTCCGCTTCATTGCTAAGGTCTCAGTTCTGGAACTCGGGGATAGAATCAGTTCCCCTTCATTGCTGAGCTCCCAGTTCTGGAGTACTGGAGTAGGTTCAGTTCCCCTTCATTGCTAAGGTCCCAGTTCCGGAGTTCTGGGGTAGGTTCAGTTCCCCTTCATTGCTAAGGTCTCAGTTCTGGAACTCGGGGATAGAATCAGTTCCCTTTCATTGCTGAGCTCCCAGTTCTGGAGTACTGGAGTAGGTTCAGTTCCCCTTCATTGCTAAGGTCCCAGTTCCGGAGCTCTGGAGTAGGTTCAGTCCCCCTTCATTGCTAAGGTCTCAGTTATGGAACTCGGGGATAGAATCAGTTCCCCTTCATTGCTGAGCTCCCAGTTCTGGAGTACTGGAGTAGGTTCAGTTCCCTTTCATTGCTAAGGTTCCAGTTCCGGAGCTCTGGGGTATGTTCAGTCCCCCTTCATTGCTTAGGTCCCAGTTCTGGAACTCGGGGATAGAATCAGTTCCCCTTCATTGCTGAGCTCCCAGTTCTGGAGTACTGGAGTAGGTTCAGTTCCCTTTCATTGCTAAGGTCCCAGTTCCGGAGCTTTGGGGTAGGTTCAATTCCCTTTCATTGCTTAGGTCTCAGTTCTGGAACTTTGGAATAGAATCAGTTCCCCTTCATTACTATTATTTCCAGATTCTCTCTGATCAAGTGGTATTACCTATTAGCGTCTATCAATTATTCAAACTGATATGTTAGAAAAGTGTTTATAAATGATAGGAATAATCGAAACTTTGAAATTTTGATAAGTAATTATAACAAGACTTGACGCTAGGATTATTATTATTTGTGACTTGATACGATATAGTTGGATGTAAAAAATTATTAAACAGTAAGAGTTACTTGATTCATAATTGGGTATAAATCATTAATCTTGGAAACACAACCATACAACTGGGTAAAGATTATTTGGAAAATAATATAAAAAAAAGAATTTATTGGAACCTAATTGTAAGCAAAGAAATGATTACAGACAAATAAAAATTGCAATTTAAAATGACAAATCAATAGTACATTAAAGATATCGTTATTACAATGATTTACAAATCAATCAAAAGTCGATATTAAATAACCAATAAGGAGTTGATATGCCATTAAATCTTGAGCATCTGAAAGTCATCTATGTAGATCACTGTGAGGAATAAAATTTTAGCCGGGTGAATAAAAACATAGATGTGCACAAGATGTGATTTTACTAGTTTGAATTTATAAATCCATTTAGAACAGAACAAATAGACAAGTTGCATCGAAGAATGATTGAATGAGAGTGATGGCTTAAATTGTGCAGTTTTTTTCCCAGTATTTTGTATGCAGTTCAAAATCGCATTGCACAGTACTTTGAATAGTGTAATTTTGTTCCAATATTTTTATAGGGTTATAACCAGATAATACTCCTACAAAATTTATCAATTATTTGAATAGTGCGGTTTTACCCTGCTTACTTTTGGAACGGTTCAAAATCACGCTGTTCAAGGTCTTATGACAGTTTTTTTTTTTATAAAACAATGCCTCAAATAATGCATGAGTTAGTTTATTTATTCTAAAAGTCTGTACAGCTCATGATTGCACTGTTTCAAATTGATCCCTAGAGAACCCTGGTGGTGAATAAAATTTTTGCAGAATCATTTAATAGGGTTTCACAGGGACTTAATTTACTAGTGTTTATTTAAATATTCCTTTATAACGGGAGGCGACTAGTTGTTAGATATCGCACACCATGCCTGATTGGGTGTGATGACTACTCGTGATACGTCGTTCACATTCGACCCGTTAAAAACATACTGGTTATTTAAATGAACGCACGATCTGGCTCAGACAGTGTCGGTATTTGTCGTATGTCCCACCAACCAGACGAGTGTGGCACAAGCCTTTTTTAGATGAGACCAGGCGCAGGACCAGGCGCAGGACACGCCCGACAGCTCCAAAAATGCTTCGGGCCCCGTTGGACCTCAGGCGCCAAGTGATAAACCTAGCCCCTCTGAAGAGGTTTAGAGCCTGGAGGACGGCCCCATGAGGCTCGAGGATGCCGGTCATGGCGCACCTCGACTGGAATCAGGAAACACCCGACCTGATCTGCGCACCGACCAAGCGCAGCTGAGCGAAGTGTGTCTCAGCCCAGCGCCTCCCAGAGAGTAGTGCATACGCTCCACTCTGCTTGGATATTTTTCACTGTTGTTAAAGATGCATATAACTTTACTTTCAAAAAAGAAATTCAAACAAATTATTTCATAGAAATAATGAATGCTTCGATATTTTCTAGCTTCTCCTAATTCATATACAATGGAATCCGGATTTACGAAAGAACCAGAGAACAACATTGAACTTTACGGTGGTGATTTGTGCCTCAAATTAACCAACCTGCGAACTAATATTAGTGATCCCCTTAGTGCCCTACAAAACCCATCCATAGTAATTCAAGAATAAAAGATGAATATGCAGTTATAGTTTAATGATGCTTTTCCCAAGTGAATTGTATTAAACCATCATGAAATAGTTTCGACTAGTAATTTAATATTAAATTAATTTATGTGTCCTTGTTATGACACTAAACCACATCTGATGATAAGACTCCAGTTCTGGATCTCGAAAGAGTGTGAAATACCCCTTCGCTGCCATTAGTCCAAGATTCATTCTCACTCGGAAGGTCGCAACTATGTGTGAAGTAAATCAATTCGCTAATTATTTACATTAGATAGCAATACTTGATATCATATAACAGATGGTTTGTTTTGTTTTGTTTTTATGGCATAACAATCATTGTAGGTTATTTAATACCAAATCCATTTTTATACATTTTATTATTTAATGCCAACTGCTGCCTCCAGGACTTGTTCAGTATTGCTCGCAGCATTCCTTCGTAGCTGCAGTCAAGGTTTTTCACCATGCGTTTAATTAGCGTCCATGTAGTGCATCCATATAGCAGTTTCGACACGACCACTGCTTGGAAGAAACTGTGTTTCATGTTATCGGCCAGGTCTGACTTCCTAATGACCGATAGTCTATTGTTAGCTGTCCATGCTTTTGCTAGTCGCGTGTCGATGTCTGTCTCGGTTGATGAGACCCTGCTTCCTAGGTAGGTGAATTGTCAACTAGTTTCAGAGAGCTACCGTTTAGTGAGGAGATGTCGTCTGTTTGATTAAAGCACATATATTCCGTCTCGTGTACATTGACATGGAGGCCGATGCCAGCAGCGGCTCGTTCCAGACTATATAGCAGGGTTTCAGCTTGGGCGGGTGCATCGGTGTAATGCGCGTCGGTAATTATTTATGTAGAGATGCAGTCGGTGTATTCTACAGACCCAGCCGATTAGGCAATCATATAACAGTGGAAAAATATCGAAAGAAACTACACGTAAATTGTAAATATAAATGTACAATGTTCGTAATTCGCTAACATCTTCTCACAAAATAACTCCGGCAGGTTGACATACAGTTTAAATCAATCAATTTGGAGAGTAAATGATGATTAATTTCTTATATCTCCATGAAGCTTGATAATTTTTATCATGTTGAGTATTCTGACTATTGTCTTCATCTTTATTTCAGTCGATGCATCTTTCGGCCCTCGGCAGATGTTTCTGATCAGACTTGAGAGCTAATATGGAATTTCGAACTGAATGCTTTATTTAACCGCTGGAGTGTAGATTGTTCTAATTTTTTTTAGCCATATCCGGGTACAAGTGCTAAGCTTTAGTAAATATACCATGTTATTTTTAACATACCCGACTTTTCAATTCCACCTCGTACTACTGCTTTTCAATGTTCCTCAAACCTTATTTTTTGTGGGTGGCATGTCTTGCCTTTGTATACTTTACCACAGCCACATGTGATGGAATATATATTCTTGATCATGTTGTATTGTGTTGAAGGCTTGACTAGGAAGAGATATTTTCGAAGGGTCGAGCTACTGCTGAATATTGTTCTGATATGATATGGACTATATTTGTTTTGAATCTGAGATTTTGAGATGCAGTCGGTGAGTTTTCAGGCATTGTTCTCTGTCGTTCGGTCATGATTTCTTGGAGTAGATCTTGTGCTCTGTGGTTTGATGTTGCGATGGTGGTTGTCTTTTGAACTCTTCATTTCTTCTTGATATGCATCGTTATCACAACGAATGGCTTTGATTCGATGTCAGCAAACGAATGATTTCTTTCTTTACTGTGTATGAATACTTAAAATGATAATTCTTTTATAAGGGGTGCATCAAGTAAATTGTTTCAGGAAATAAACAAATAAATCAAATCAAACAATTTTGAGTTAATTTTTTTAAATATATCTCGTGTCTATCGATTTGTCTAAAAGCTGAAACAGGAGCTTCAAGTATTTTGACATGAAAAGATATGCAAAAACAGAGAATCGTATGGTGAGTATAAAATGATTAAAAAAGATCGATATAGTTTTTTTTATCTTATTTTTTTTATTGATGCTCACTTAAATAAATGGGTGATCAGAAACTAATTGTCTATCTATGGCTTAAATAGAACTAACGGCATACTTATGCAAAACTGAATTGTTTGATTAAACTGAATAGCTTGAAATAGAAATGTTTTGGATAATTAAACCGTACTTTCATTTACACTGCGTGCTTATGCTAAACTGAATTGTTTGAAATTGGACTGTTTTTGACATTGAAACTGTAGTTACACTAAACTGAATTGTTATATATAGAACTGTTTTGACATTTAACTGTGTTTAAACAAAATCTGTACTTATACTAAACTGAATTACCAGAATTAGAACTGCTTGACTAAACTGAATAGCTTGAAACAGAAATGTTTTTCACCATTAGACTGTACTTACATTTAAACTGCGTACTTATGCCAAACTGAATTGTTTGAAATAGAACTGATTATTTACATAAAAATGGATTTGACGTTAAATATCCTACAAGGGTTGATATGCCATAAAACCCAACCAACCAACCAGAAACTAATTGAAAGTTAAAAAAGAAAAAAATCGAAAGTGCCAAAATCAAAAGCGTAAATTAATGAATCCCTCCATGATATTTCAGGAATCGCCTTTCACGCTTTCAGTCAAGTTCAAATCCATATGCTATTCATTAACACTGCGGTGACTACCTTCCTACCTACGTCCCCAGGATTTAGAGTACGTCACGCTAAGTAGAGATAAAAGACAGGAGATTAAGTTAAATGAAACCTAATTCACCCGGACCTATACTTTTACTACTCCACTCAGCAGGCGAACCGTGACACAATATTAAATCTTAGCATTTCAACTCTCCCAGTATTAACTCAACCACAACATCTATACTTGCCAGATGATCTTCACCTTACTCTCTTGCTTTTGCTGAAATACTACAACATTGTTGATAATCTAACCATTGATCTGTTTTTTCAATTTCATGAACATGGCAAAATGCCACATCTTTGCGAGATTTTCATTTGCGAAATAGCGTTACAATATTCAGAGAAAATGGATCATTTTCAAATCGAATTTACAATTTAATAATAAATAAAATGTTTTCTTTCGCTCTTACCCCGATCTCCATGATTTCTCAAAAGAGATAACTAACAAATGATTATAATTGGATACTTCCACTTATTTACTTTTTTGAATCAATTGTATGAACTTCTTGTTACGTTCTATCTCGTTGCCAAGATATATGAATTCTGCAGAAATAAAGGGTTAAATTTTCTTCCAGGCGGGCATGAAAGATATTTGTTGTTTTTGTTTTGTTTTGTTTTGTTTTTTATCTGCTTTTTGTTTGTTTTGTTTTTTCGTTTGTTGTTTTTTTCTTTTTAGTTTATTTTTTCTTTTTAGTTTATTTTTTCTTTTCAAATACAACCATTTTTTTCGAATTGAGACTCTAAAATTTCTGATATGAGATTTCATATCGAATTATCGTAGGTGTGATGTTATTCAAAAAAGAGTATTGATTTTAAAAACAGAATTAACTGCAGATTACTTATAAATTCTTTACAAGAAACGCCTTCCCACGAGAATATATTTCCATAGAAGCCAGAAGAATTGCCTCGCTCAAGAAATCCTTTCCATGTGACGTTTAAATAAATAAACATAAAAATCTTATCGATAAAATTAGAATATTAAAATCCTTATAAGTATATCCACCGTTATGACATCTGAAACAAAATGTACAACTGAATATTTTGATGGGGAAACTATTTGAGAACAACAAAAATGTTGCACAAGAATATTCCTCTTTATCTGATTACTTTGGTTAATATATATATATATATATATATATATATATATATATATATATATATATATATATATATATATATATATCAGTTACATTGAGCTCTTTACCAGGAAAATTTAAATGTTTACTATTGAATGGTTTTTTGTCCTGATGGAATTACTCCCAACTCCGGTTTTACTGGACCAAATAATACTTATATATATATATATATATATATATATATATATATATATATATATATATATATATATATATATATAAGTCGTTTTTACTAACTTAGTCGATTTATCACCATGAAATAAACTGAATAAAATAAATGGCTAACAATTGGCATGTTTCGAAACCGTTATGATGACATAAAAAACTTGAAGCATTGTGACACTACCCCCGCACAAATAGAAGGTTGTAACGCTACGGTGTTCAAATGGACGTTTGTACTCCTACTACATCACAAAGACGCTTACTCCACTACGTGTTTAGCGGGTCTTTGAGGGTAGCCCTACGCCTCAAGTGTCAAGTGTCGTGATAACATCCACCGTCATGAAGAGAAGTGACAAACACACTAAAACACCATCTTGGTTCGCTGATACAAAAGTTTATTCGCTTCTACACCTTTATATAGCTTTCGAGAAAAGAGAAACAGCGTACGAAAAAAAAGTCGACCGCTTTAGTTAACCCGAGGGTAATAAAACGTTGTGAGGAGAGAGAAAGCAAATACAGACATTGATATTAACTTTCTTGTTTTCTGTTGTAGTTCTAACACGTGCTTGCTCGCTGTTTCCGTCTTCATAGCTTCGTAGTGAGTGTCAGACCCCTTCACTGAACTCACCCACAATGAGCGCAGTAATTTTCGGCCGTCTTCACGTTGTCGTGGCTCGTGTTCAACAGCTGTCTTTACTCGCCACGTCTCCTACCCAAGTGACCCTTTTCCTATTTTCTATCCCCCGTCTACTCGATTTGCTGCTGATACGTTTCTATTTTTAATCCAGGTATCTGCGGCTATCCCAGCTTAAACTTCCCCATTCATTTCTCCCATATAGTTTTTCTCTCTTTGTATCTCTTTGCTTGCTTCGACCCACTTTCTCATATATTTTCCTTTCCTTTTAATCGTCCCGTAGTCGACCAGAAAATCTCGCTGAGAAACAACTCACAATCATCCGGAATCTTTAATTATCTCTAATTACAGTCTCTCGGCTGCTGTGCAGATATTTACAAAAGTGGATTATAATTTTAGTTATATGTTTTTAAAGACTCTGTTGAAATCTTGATACATAGCATTTAAAAGGATTTACAATAAAACTCTTTTAAAATCCCAAAAGTAATTTTGCTGGGGCTGGAGAGTACACCAACTGCTTTTCTGCTGAGTGGGTAAGACTCCCCAAACGAGCGTCCTGATATGACACTAAACCATCAGATGGTGAGGCTCCAGTAATACAAGAGCTTTAGGGAATGCAGAGTACTCCTTCATTGCCATCGCTCCCAGGTTCACTCTGGCCCGGAGTGGTTGCACCTGATAGGGTACTATCAATGGGTCAAATAGAAGTAAATAGTGCACTTATGCTAAACTGAATTGTTTAAAATAGAATTGCTTTGACATTTAACTGCTGTAAATAAAAGCTATACTTATACTAAACTGAATTGTTTGAAATTTATTCGGCGTTAAATGACCCGAAAAGGATTGATACATCGTAAAACAAAAAAACCAACAAAAAGTAATTTAAAGAAATATTACACTGGTCAACCAAATGGTTTGTTTTTTTGTTGTTGTTTTTTTTTGGGTTTTTTTTTTTTTTTTGCAATGGAGTCGAGGCACCAAACATTTTTTTAGCTAATTTTATATCTTTGAATATGAAATCAACCTTATTTTTTCTTGGTTTGCGACCATTTTTGCTGTTCAGAAATGTCTTATTTATTTTCTGTATATATGATATTGACCGATGGCAATATTTCCCATAGTAAAATCGTAGAAATCTCTCAATTCATATTTATACCAACAATAACAATCAAACCCCTAAGTCTTTAAAAATGATACGATTGAATATACCAAGACTAACAAGTATTTTTATCACCTCACTTAATACACCAACAGCAGAAACCGTGTTGAACATAAGAACCATGGTAAAAATGTTCTCTTTCTTGATTGTCTGTCATGTTTAATGTTATTCAAGTCCCTTTTAATGCTTCAGCTGTAGTAAGACATAATTCATTTGTCCCACCGTCCCAGCTAGCACTCTTGATATCCTGATGGAATCGTTCTCATTGTTCATCACGCACATCGCCCCTATTATATGAAAATTTATCTAGATGGCTGTGAAAAAAATGAACCTTAATACTTACGTTAGCGCCAATGTCCCGCAAACTTTTCAACAGATATTCCACTAACTACTTTTGCCAAAGAAGGTTTTCACCACGTCACCAAATGATGTCCAAGGCGCGTAATTCTAAGCTATTCATTGAATTAAACAATTCATCATCTTTGTTGAGTTTCTTGATGTTACGGTGAAACCATTTTCGTGATGTTGATCATATAGAATGGAACAGGTGCATTCAATATGATGTATTTAGTTGGAATTTCTTTCTAACTTTGAAAACAAAAGCTCTCAATGTACTTGGTTTCCTTTCGTAAAGAAGGGGCAAAAGTGATGAGATAAATTTATGAATATAAAACAGATTTTATAATAATCAGGTTTACTAAAGTGTATAACTGATAAAGTTTATCTGTTAATTTGAATTTTAGCGATAAAATAGAAAAATTCGTTGCTTCTATCTCAAATGTCGGGACTCAAAAACACATTTTTCTCAGTTGATTTCTGGTGACTGACATAAATTACTCAGTCTACCAGAAAATTGATGGGTTTCTACGACCATTATTAACTAAATTTTTCAATCAACCAAGATTGTAAATTTTTTTCTTGGCACCAAAAATCGTGATGACCAGTGTAATTAAAGTAGGAAATAAGGATTTAGAAAAAATACATCGACTCAGTTTCATTAATCATCTCATTTCAAAAAAAGTTTATTCTTCTAGTCAAATAAGTTTTTAAAGGTTTTTTAAATGATGCATTTTGAACACAGAAAAAGAAATTTTAAGTTCATTTCAGTCTATTCGTCTTTTGTGTTTTTGTCTATTTTTTTTTTTTTTTTTTTTTAGCTTCGGGGCAATGAAGAAATTTATTATCAAAATGATTTTTCTCTAAAAGTTTTAGTTGACATTTCAGTAAATGTTTATTAATAATGTTTTTTTTTTAGAATAAACTGCTGAATTTTGAAAATAATAATTCAACGATTTTCTAATAAATTGATTTGGTTTATCTATTTAAATAAATTGATAATTTTCCAACTGTTCTATTTGAATCGTAGATGGAACCCTAACAGGTACTACCAATCTGGTTTCAAGTGGACCTGGGAGTAATGACAATAAATGGATTCTCCGCATTCTTCTTAGCTCCAAAACTGATATCTTATCACTGGATATAGTTTAGTGTCAAGACATGTTCATAGACTTCGCTTCACGATCTAAAGTCATTTCAATACATTCCTCAAGAAAGGTGTCTTAATTCGCAATTTGATTGATTATAAAAAGATTTATAAATGCAAAGTAGTAAATTCACCCACTGAGGACCCCTATACTTTTATTTGTCCACTGGAGTCTGTATGGAACGATTCGAGAAGCTCTGGTCTTGACTAAAGTTTTTTGTATGAATTTATTTATCGGCCGTTAGTGAAGAAGAATGTTTGTTTGTTTGTTAATGTCATAGCAAGCTTCTTGGGTTATTCAATGCCAAATCCATCTTTCTTGAATCCATAGCTGATAGGATAAGGGGTTCATACCTTTTCCGAGGGAATTTGTCCGAAAGTGAACGTAATAGCACGAATGGAGTTCGAACTCGGTTACTACGATTCCGCAGTCCCACGCTTTAATCATTACGCCATGAGGTCACCCCTGCGAAGAAGAAGGAACCTAAGACACTGAAATTGACTTTTCTAAGTATGCAGTATTATACGAAATAGACAAGAAATCAAAAGTGAAGCTAAACGTATTATTAATACAACTTATATAAAGCAACTTACTTTTTAGGAAATGAAGTTCTTCAGTGAGTTACACAAATTTGTAATTTCAAGGTGTAATATAACAACATCCAAGCTGTTTTTTTCCAAGGTTGAGAAGAACAATATAGGTTGGTGAAACAACTTGATTGACTTAATATTTAACAAGAGATTCGAATACAAAAGCCATTGACTTATAAAAGCAGAAAGGGTATCCCGAAGGCGTATTTTTCGAGTTGTTAAAATGTAGCAGAAAATCTTCTGATTGTTTGTGTTCATTTTATCGCTTATCAGTAGTACCTGTTGGGATCCAAATCACGTGTCAAATAGATATGTTAGAAAATTATCATTACTTATTCATTATTATAATGATTAGATAAGAATAGTTGAAAGCATATAACTGAATATGAATTATTTGTATTGAGTATAGATACTTGTAGCTATTATTCTTATGTCCAGCAAGTTTTGTTTTTTTTCACCAGCTCTAACTGATGGGTTTTCACTGAAGACTGAGTGACAGAAAATCTACTCCCGTCTCTTCTAAGCCAAGTAGCCGATTTTAATAATGCTCTCGTCAGCATACTTTCTATTCTTCTAATTTTCAATTCCAGGTTCTTGGAGACTGTTCAAATGGCCACAACGATTGATATCACTGTCACTTTCATGTTAAACCAAATGTATTTGGGGCCCTTGGAATAGTTCCTAAATTACTATTACTATCATTATTATTTAATTATTTATTTGAAACTTTATAAATACTTGAAATGCTTGATAGCATATAATTGAGTCCATGATAAAAATTTCAAGATCCATTCTCGATACTTTTTGATCACATCTTTTGTTAAATTGAAATTAAAACATAATGGTTAAGTCTAGAAGAGGAGCAATTGTATTTCATAAATGGTAAATTTAGGAATGATTTCGTGACGATAAATCAAGGGTCGACTTATTCACGAGGTCGACTCATGCAAAGGTACACTCAGCAATCGATTATTTACGCAATTACATTCATAAAACGCTTGTGCACGCATCTGACGTGCACGTTTTTTGTTAAAGAAAGGAATCTAAATGTTAAAGATTATAAACCAAGTTAAATAATATTTTAATTCTAATTGGCGTTTATTCGGTTTTTCTTTTGTTTTTCATGTCAAATCTGCAAACTGGCCTTGAGATATGCAACTCCTCCTCTAAATTCTCCATCTACTCTCGAATTCTAAGCATTCTGCTTTCTTTAGCCTCATTTTCATTCTTGTTTTCGTTTAGGCTTCCACTTTGCCTTTTCACGATCGCTGTTTCTAAGCCTTTAATCCGCTTCAAGTAAGAAGACTTAAGAGTTTGATGGGCGTTCAGTTCGAATAAGAAATTCTAATAGATTAAAGAAACTAGTAAAACATAAGCGCATGTTGAAAATTCATTTATTTCAAAATTGTCAAGTTTTCAGTGACAGTTTAATGCATTCGTATCTTCATTCCACCCCCCTCCTGTACCAAGATTCTCGCTCTTTAACTTGTAATAATGTCAAAATAACCAATTTTGTGATAAATGTGCCGTAGAAAGATGCGCTGAGACAATCTACTTTCACTGCACAATAATGTCCGCTGGAAAATGCATGAAACCACTTTTCCCCGCTTCAAATATTAACAGGACTACTGGGACCTTTTTAACTTTGTAAAAGATAATCCATCGTGAACAGGTGGAGGTGTTCTCGTGGTGTAATGGTTAAAGCGATGGACTGCAGAATCGTAGTAAGCGAGTTCGTGCTCCAGTCACCCTATTACGTTCACTTTGGGGCAAATACCCTTGGGAAAGGTATGAACCCCCTTATCCTCCCAGCTATGGGTTAAATAGTACCACTACTGTTCTTCTAGGAGAATGGCTTTGGCATTAAATAACCTACAAAGGTTGATGTGCCATTAAACAAAGAAACCAAACCAAACCGTGAACAGGTGGTTCCTTGCTATTTAAACATAGTAACTCAATACAACCTGTCACATGTTACCGGGAGAAAATATGTAATCTATCTAACACATAAACATTGATTTTTTATGAATTTGTTTCTCCCGACCAGTTTTAGCCTTCTTCCATAAGCAGAAAGTATTTATTTCATTACAGTTTTCAAGGGTTTGGTGTCATACGCGAATGTAACTTAAGCTAAAACGTAATGAGTCTATCAGTCAATTTTTTTAGGAAAATATAAATAATTTTAATCCTGGAAATAAAAGGTTTTTTGTGGGGTATGGTCTCTAGAAAATGTCCATAAGTCGAAAAATCAATCTATAAAAGGCAAAGAATAGTTAAATGATTCATTATTTAACGATGTATTTTCTTTATGGAAGTAATTGAATTACGGTATTTGAAGGTTAAAATGTTTGTCTTAGTTCTTTTTGTTTTTTGTTGTATTTTACTTTTTTTTATGGTTAATTTTTTTTTGTCCATTTTGGTTTCAAGAGGTAATAGCCATCTTCATTAGTTTCTCGAACTGATGTGGTGTTTGATCATTTTTTTTCTATCTTCGAACATATACCGACTTCAGCACGGTGATTTTGCTGAGTTTGAAAGGGCAATGTTTAATATTGTTAAAATCTTAAAATTTTCAGATAAAAAAGTGAATTTCATGAAACGATATTAAGTTCATTTGGGACTCTAAAATGTTTTTATCTTAGGTGACAAATCCAACCAACTTTATTACACAATCAATCTATAATACATTGCTAGATTCTACTATCTCGAAACATTATTAAAATACTCCAAAATAATGTGATCATCATATGAATTGTAAATCTAATAAAACTTCTAATGATCTTGAATTAGCAGATAGAATTAATAAATTTTACAAGAAGCAAGCAGTAATTATTATCCGTGACAACACGAATTATTTTACGAGTAACCCCCAGACTGTCAAACCCTACCAAAAATAATATCAGAATTATCAGTAATACAATGTTAGGTGGACAAATAAAACCGATTCACCTGATATGTTAATCAATTGAAAAACACTGGAAGAGCCATGAGTTGGTATATCAATGTTAACGATAAGAAGAACTGTGTTTTATATACAGTTTGTCTTAAACAAGTTTTACTTGACTGAATTATTGTTAATTACTTAGCTTTTTACTTAGATGTGGTAATCTTGTTGAATTATATGGTTTCTAGTAACTAATGATCTTTATTTGTAAACAATTATAGCTTTAAGTAACTATTCTTAATACAGGTAATTTGTACCCTATTATTTGTATTCTATTATTTGTCTCTATTACTCCCATTTAATACTAATAATTCTGCAGTCGTATAGTTTCAAATATCCCAATCTGTTACGAATAATTTACATACGTTTTTGTTCATATGAATTCAAGTATTCTTATCAAATACAAATAATTTTCAAAAAACTCTGTATGAACTTAAAATATAGTTACTCCAAATTCCTATGAACTCCGGAACTGGCGCTTCACCACCAGATTCCGTTTAATTTCAATCTCAGAACACGTGTATGGTTGTTACATGTGTTCCAGCGAGAAAGATGCGAGTAAATATTTGTGTTTGAGCTTTTAAAAAAGAGTGATTTATTGTTTATTGGAAATGAAATAAAATTCATATCTTCAGATGATTAACATTTAATGTATTGTTCTCTCTTTTCAGGTGAGTCTTTGCTTACTGCTTTTATTTCATGAAAAGAAAATAAGAAGAAACGTGCAAGTAAGACTGTTCTTTTACTCTGAAATAATTTAAACACTGAGACAGACGGAAATTATGATCTAATGACCTACTAAAAATGATATAAAATTATTCAATTTTTCGCACCAATTGTGAAGCAAACTGATAAAAGTCTGAGCTTTGAAAAGAATCAAGTCGTAAGCTGTCTTTATTAAAAGCTAGAGTTAGAAAACCCGCAGATACATCATTAATGGAGGAATGATGTGTTTATCTTAAAAAGATATTTGCTCTTTCTAAGTTTTAAATTAAAGTAATATACTGAGTTATAATCAATGTGTTGGATGATTTACAAAGCGTTTAAAAAGCTTAACATTTCTACGCGGGTTCTTTTATGATATTATAATTTTAAAGTCTTGACATGTTCGTTATCACTGTCAATAAATTATTAGAATTTTACCCAGGTGGTCTCCGTAATATCAGTTTCGTTTTTCTAACAAAGATATTCCTAAAAAAATATTAATATTTTTTACGTGGGAGAATCCAATATTCTGTTGACAAGGACGTTAAACATGTGAAGACTGAAATAATATCATAAAGGTACTCCCATAAAGGTGTCAACATTTTAAAAAACATAATGAATAATTACATATTAAAGATTAAGTAATTTCTTGATAGATTTGAAACGTTTTAATCAATCATATTGGTAGGTTTAATACAGTTTTGTTCGCCTTGTCTATAGATATTGTTATAACAAGGTTGAAATCTGTCAGTGAAAGAAAGGACAGAAATGACACTTAGCCTCAGAAAAATATTCTCCAATTCTTTTTAAAAATTACATTACAATAATAGCATTATTTCTTTTACTTTTTCTTGTTCCTGGCTCGAATTGCTAACGCCTAAAGTAAACAGAAAAGAAATACGATGTTCATAATATAATGTAATTTAGGGGCTGATTGGTGAAAGAAATTTATATAACTCGAGAATGTGTAGATCTTGAAAAAATACTCACTTCTAAGCACAAATTTTCAAATTTACGCATTTTCAGAATATTCCAGTAGATGCAATACTGAGTAACCCTGAGAGATTTTTCTGAAACTAACAATTGTATTTTGTTCATTTTTGCATAACTCAAGTATGTAAATTTTGATTCATATTTTGTTTTATTTAGAACTTATGTAAATTAAAGAGGCAAATATGTCCACTTGTACACAGAAAATAGATTCATTTCCAAATTTCATTATCCAGAAAACAAAACAAAAGTTTAGAGCAAATAAAGATCATTTTCTCTACATTCACAGAATAAGCAATTAAAAAACAACACACAATTCAGCGACAAATTTGAATTGCATAGTGAAATTAATGATTCATTTTCGCTCTTAACTTTTGCGTAACTCCATCATTTCGATGCAGTTTCGATTTACAGGATATCTTTCTTGTAAGTTTGTCTGTCATTTCATTAAGGAGAGACTTTACAAACAGAATATCTGAACATATTTTTACGTCTTCAGTTTATGAAAATTTCAAAGCTTTTACTTTTTAGCTCAGGGTTTACAAAACATTTATAATATTTTTTAAATGTTTCCAATTTGAAAACGTTCTTGATCAAACTTGTAAGGATTCTTTTGACAAAGAAATTCAAATATATACCTTCAGAATATTATATATATATATATATATATATATATATATATATATATATATATATGAATGTGTGTGTGTGTGTGTGTGTGTGTGTGTGTGTGTGTGTGTGCGCACACGCTTCCATGTGTCTGATGGACTCTTGTTGATCTCTACGTATAGTGATATAAAGAATATTCAACTGTGAGTTAAAGATATGATTTTTTGAACTTCCTACTCAAATGGATTATAAATAGTGGCAAAGGACCAGCTACACTTTCTGGATAAGTTCTGCCGAACAATAATCCCAAGGTTTTGAAAGCAAAGTTTTTTTCATTCTAGACCAGTTGCCTCACACAACACAATCTATCATACTATTTAATCATAGGTGAAGGCAAAAGAGAATTCAGACCTTTCCCAAGGGCGTGAAGTGAAACACGAATAACCTCGTCCATGATTTGAACTCGATTCATTCATATATATATATATATATATATATATATATATATATATATATATATATATATATATATATATAGATATAGATATATATATATATATATATATATATATATATATATAATTGGTAGGTGGACGTACAGTTGCTGTTATGTGGAATGTTACTTTCTGGATTTGTTTAATATAGCTCATTGCACCCTTGTGCAATTGGCTTCCAAATTCTTTCCATACATTGAGTCAGCGTCCAGGTGGTGGATCCATACAGTGGTATGAACTCGGCTGCCGCTTGAAAAAATTGTATTTTATTTTAACGGATAGGTGTGACTTCCATATGACCGATAACCTATCGATAGCTATCCACCCTTCAATAATTGCGTATTGATGTTGTTTTCGATAGATGAGACGCTGCTTCCGATGTAGGTAAACTTGTCCACTTGTTTCAGGGAGCCACAGCCATCTCGAAAACCGTCCAAAATTAGACGAACAAGACATGCACGATACTGCTGGAGGAGCAAGAACGAACCCATAAGTGACGCTTTTCTATGGACCCTTTCACACAGGCGCGCAAGTGTAGAATAACCAGCTAGAACTTATGTACAACAGCTCAGTATGGACGGAGTATGTAGCCAGGAAAACCTACTGGAAGACAAGGATGATAGAGACGGATGGCGAGAGAGAAAGTCAGAGAAATCCATGCTAGCAACACGACATATATATATATATATATATATATATATATTAGTTAAAAAAATACAAGCTCCAAAGAACCTCAAATTGACTGGTAAAAAAGCAAATACATGCAATTTTTGGCTAAACTCATGCAAAGGAAAAATTTTCCATGAATAGAATTTCTTGAAAATTAGGTTTCTTAATAAACGATCAGAATTGATATCTAAATGCAGATATAAAAACAAAATTTACCATCTGACTAAATATTTTCAATCACTCTAATCTCAAAAATAAAACAAAATATTTATCGTATAACTAGATTTCTTGACGTAATAGGTTTGCTTGACAAGCGTTTTAGAATGTACTTCAAAAGCCTCATGACTGTTTACGTCACCTGACAAACCATAAGATATTACAACGAAACTATCTGAAAGATGAAATAATTACTTCCGTATGTATTACATTTTTCTGTCCACCTTAGGATTGATTTTCATGAAACTCCTGACGCAGGAAAATTGTATGAGTATATATATATATATATATATATAATGGATTTCCCCGTCGATTAAAATGTATGAGAGTATATTAATACAGTTATACAATAATAAATTAAAATGTTTGTCTTAACATATAGTAAGTGCATATGATAGCATTATTGGTCAAAAACTCAGATGTGTTAGATTTTGTTTTCAATTTAGTTTTCAGTTCTCTTATATTATCAGTGCATGACTTCTCAAATTCGATTAGTCACTTAGATCATTCAGCTTTCCACTTATTTCGGTCTATGGTTTTGTACCCAAAATTAATAGCTTTAAAGTTGTATTTAATCTTCTCCTTAAAAGGTAACAAGCGTCTACCTACATTCCAAGTTTCTTACTTAATAAGGTTGGCTCTGTCTCTGTCTCTGTCTGTCTCTCTATCTCTATCTCTCGATAGATAGATAGATAGATAGATTGTGAGTGTAGAAAAGGGTACACACTAATATTTGTAGATTTTAAATTTGTGTCGTTCATAAAACAACAAAAGGCGTGTACATTTGAAATCTTATTATAATTTACCAAAAGTCCACCCGTCTCTACAGCAAAGGCTTCGCCATTCTTAGCTCGATTTATGCCAAATTTCTTGAAAATGTTATTCATACGAGAAAGGGTTTTAATCTATACTTAGAGATCTCGAGTGGGGTTTATATCTCCCTCTCTTTCCCCCCCTCTCTCTCTCTCGTCCTTTATGTCTAACTATCTCACTTGCTTTAAAAGTAGGTTCGTCTCACAGAGCTTACTCACTCTTTTTGTTTAATCGGTACGAGAAGCAACCGTCTTTCTCTTTCCTGATTTGCCCTTAGACCTTCATGTCAATGGTCAAATCATTAAGAAGGTGTTCATTTTTAATCTCAACGTTCACTCATTAAAATAAAAAGTTTTCTGGGCCTTTTAAGAATATTTTTACCTCTACAGGTTTGGAATATAATCGAATAAAATATCCAGGAGTTTTCGAGGCTATTTGAGATTCCTGAACCCAAAACCACTAAACAAGAAAAGAACGAGCAGTTAATAAACAATAAAAACAAAATTATCTTTAAATGCGAATAGTTTCCAGAAGCTTTAATAAAAAGCAATTCTACATCCTTTATTTTTAATAATAAGCATCTTACAATATGGATGCAATTTAGCTTTTTGCCCAAGAATTATTTTAACAAAAATTATTTTTTCTCCTACGGCTTTCGTCACGCCGTAATAACGCCAAAAAGAATGATATGATAAATCTTATCATTCTTTTTAGTGTTATTACATTTACGAACAGTACACTCAACAAATTGGGTTTGAGCGGAAAATAATATTCTCTATACGTTGCTTTCTACCTAGCAACCTAATAATTGGCGACACTGACGTGATTTTGATTAAAGTCACTTTGATCTCTGCTGAAGCTTCAAAATGATATTATTATTAGAGTAACCTCAACTAGTGTCTAATTTCTGTGTAGGTTACGGAACCAGTGAATAAGTAAGGTCAATCATTTATTGTATTCCCAACTTTTCAGTCATTGAAAATGAGGAGCCAATAATATTGATTCAGTCATATAAGATTTTTATCAACTGAGAAGATGACGACATCCAGACACTGAACGTAAAATTACATGTAAATTTCACGCGCAGACTCAACGCACAAAAACCCGCACAGTAATAAAATGTTAATTCAATGATGTTAGATTTGAATTCACAGACAAAATGACAACGTAAGAAATCGTTCTATGTAGTTCCATGTTCTCACAATTATTTTCTAAACAGGTAGCTTGTCCCGATTCTCCAAGTAATCTAGTGTACTGTAATAAAAATAAAAATACTGATTACCGGCAATTGATATACAATCTCAGTCTGAGATTTAAGGCACCATCGATACAGTCAACCACTTTTCATGAGATCTGCATTAAATTCTATCGTGGTGATGATTTACCTCAACATTTAGCCAGTGTGTGACCTTCAGCTGCGTTCACTAGTTTTTCCTACCATGACAAAAGTTGCATGTCTTTACCCAAACCGTTTGCCACGAGCAAAATGCAACTCAAGGTCAATTTTTAAGTAAAGTACAACTGGTTTGAATTCAGAGTTTTTTTTCCTCCTTGGCCGATGGCCACACTGGTTTAAGAGCCAGACTGTCCTGCTATTTATCCATAGTCGGAGAGAGCTGTGTTAACCAAGACAGAAAGGATTAATTAATGAAACGCTAATTTTCTCAAAAACTATCTACTTGCGATTCAACTCGAGGGAGTTTTTCTTTTTTTCAAAACACCTCGGAAACATTTCTTTTGATATTGTATGAAGCCGCACTGTCTTATTTCTCTTAATGAACTCCTGGGTCCCCAAAAGTTGATACTTAAGATGAGTAAGCATTTTAAAAAACATACAGTATTTAGTACTTGAATGAATAAAAATCTCATTCTTTTGTGGGTGTCCTCATGGCGTAATGTTTAAAGCGATGGACTGCGGAATCTTAGTAAGCGAGTTCGTATTCCAGTCTCGCTATTAGGTTCACTTTCGGGCAAATACCCTTAGGAAAGTTATGAACCCCTTATCCTCCCAGCTATGTTCTTCTCAGAGAATGGCTTTGGCATTAAATAACCTACAAAGGTTGATATGCCATTAAACAAAGAAACCAAACCATCTAATTCTTTTTTAATTGATAAAGACTCGTTGAGACTTCTGTTTACACAGAGAGAGTGCTCGATATCTCAGATAAAGAATATACAGGGTGTTTCAAAACGATTACATCACTTTTAAAAGATTCTGTATCGTTTCAGATGTAAATACCTGAATAATTAAATTGTCTTGGTCAATAAAACTAAACAGGCTTAGCAGAAATTATATCAAATTTTCTGAAACCCCCAGTATATATATATATATATATATATATATAATTTGGTTGCTTTGTTTAATGGGATTTAAACTTTCGTGGGTTACTTAATTTCAAAGCTACCCTTTAATTTGAGCAGTTGTTGTACTTTTTAACCTATAGGTGGGGGAAATATTCACACATTTTCCAAGGGTATTAGGCCTAAAATGATCATAATAGCGGAGCTATAGTTCGAACTCACTTACTACGATGTTGCAGTCAAGCACATTATCCACTATCGCCCCTTCGAAATAATCTCCTCCGGCTGCAATGCACTTGTTGTTCCCTTCCAACAACATCTGGAAGGCCCCATGGAAGTCTTCTTGTGTGAGCGTGTCAATGACCTTCGTCACATCCTCTTTTGTCTCCACCTCAATTGTCTCATAACGACAGCCTCTGAGCTTAGGGAATAACCAAATGTCACAGGGAGCAAGGTCTGGACTATATATAAGGAGGCTGAGGAACTACCTTGATGTCCATCTTGGTCAGATAGTCTGTGACAAGGATGGAGTTTTGTGCTAGTGCATTGTCCTGGTGGAAATGCCGCTGAGCCGATTTGAAGAGTGCTGGCCTCTTCCCTAGGAATCTCTCCCTGAACTCCTTTAAAACCTCAACATAGTAATCCTAACCCTAACCTTAACCCTTTAACTCTGGTCTATGGACTTCCTTACTCCTCTCATCATCCCTCACAGACTCCCTGCCTTCCTTGAATCTCTTATGCCACTCAAAAACTGATGCTCGATTCATGCAAGATGCTCCAAAATCAGTCTGAAGCATTGCATACGTCTCTGTGGCATTTTTTCCAAGTTTAAAACACAATTTTATTGCATATTGTTCTTCCAAAGTGTCCTCACGTCCAGATTGCATTTTCGAAATTCTCCAGCTGTGCCAATCAGGCTTTAGTAGGGTGTATTCCAATTCCTGCTGTAGCTGTTCCTTTGAACCTGAAATCATAAATATTGGTCAGTCATCTCTAAGATGTATAGCAATAACATACTGACTTTTTAAGAGTCTACGAGAATTTTAAATGCCTGTTCAAAAATATCTGGTAGCTTATTGAATGCACCAGATATATATATATATATATATATATATATATATATATATATATATATATATATATATATATACTGCATATTTGCGTATGTATGTGAAGTGGTGTACACGTTAATATTCTTAGACTTTTAAAAGCTTTGCGCTTTTGAAATCTTTTCATAATTCATCATAGTTCACCCGTCTCTATTGTTTTAGTCTACTTTATTTGCAGTTAGAATTATCTCTGCAACAAATATTCGAGTACCTTGTGTATGGCACTAAACTGCATCTATATTATACGATGCTTATAACTGTTATTTCTTTTTAATGTCAGTGGTTCAGCTGTTCAAACGTATTGATCTAAATCTTAAATTAATAAGAATATTGAAACCTTTAGTCACCATAAGTTTTGTTGGGCTGACCTTGTATAAGATTAGTAAAATGCGTTGAGTCAGGATTAAATAATGAATAGTGTCAAGTGAATGACGAATTGAACTAGGTCATTTCTTTCGCCAGGGGAAAACAAATTTGGCGACCTTATTCGAGGGTGACCCGAATGCACCCTTTTCAATAGCTACAACACCGAGGTATAGGAGAAGGCACTATTCCATTCCCTGGAATGGAATAGTGCCTGGAATTCCCTTTACCCTTATAGATCAAGACGGCATCAAGTACCATTTTTGTGTCTTTGGTATGACTCAACCTGAACCCCGGTCTCCCGGACAATTGTCGAACACTCTGCTCATTTGGCCAATGGCCGTAATTTGATTAAATTTATAAAACAAACCTGATTGAGGAAATAGAATCAAAAGGTGTAACAAATTGATAATTGGAAGGTTTATCGAAATGTCACAGTTTTGGGAAAATGAATTCTTTGCCAAACTCAAATGTTAGAAACCAAATCTCATAATTTATTTCTGTGTATGTTTTAGCTTTACAAGTTCTTCATGGCAAGGAGACATTTTGAAGGAACGATCGACGAAATCCTTGTGACTAAACAAATGCGATTTTCATCATTCATTAGCTGTCTATATACCGATTAATCCTCTCACTCATATAATACGTATATATCATTCTACTTATAAAAGCTGCTTACCTTAGTAAATTATTTATATGTATATACATATATGTATATATATATCCCTCTCCTTTTATCACTACCTATTTTTTCTTTCTATCATTCCTTATGAGTATTCATATATATATATATATATATATATATATATATATATATCTTCATTATCATGTCGTGCCGCCAGCACGGATATCCCAGACCCTATCTCGCCACTCCTCCCTATCGTTCATCGCTTCGGGCAGGTCATCAGGGCTACATCCCGTATCCTCTCAGAATTACTGTTTGTAGGTTCGAGCTGGTCGCCCTGCTTTTGCTCGGCCATGAGAGGGGTTCCATAGGAGAACATCACTTATGAGCTCGTCCCTGCTTCTCCAGGAGTGTCCTGCATGTCTGATTCGTCTAACTTGGATAGTTTTCGTGATTGGGGGTAGATGGCCATACAGCTGGTGCTTTGTGGGGTATTACCTCCAGGACTTGTTCAAAATTGCTGGCAGCATTCTTGTGTAGTTGCCGTCAAGTTTTTTCTCCATCCGTTTAGTTTGCGCCCATGTAGTGCATCCATATTGCAGTAACGACACGACTGCAGCTTAGAAGAAACTGCGTTTCATTTTATCGGTCTGGTCTGACTTCCATATGACCGATAGCCTATCGATAGCTGACCATGCCTTTGTTAGTAATGTGTCGATGTCTTTTTCGGTTGATGAGACACTGCTTCCTTGGTAGGTGAACTTGTCAACTAGTTTCAGAGAGCTACCGCCTAGGGTGGAAATATCGCCTGTTTGATTAAAGCACATGTATTCCACTTTTTTGCATTGACATGGAGGCCAATGCCTGCAGCGGCTCGTTCCAGGCTATGCAGAAAGGTTTCAGCTTTGCCAGAATCGCTATGTCATCGGCGTAGTCGGCGTCGTTAATTGTTTTTGTGGGGTACCTTCTGCTTCTTTTCTTTGTCAGGTCGAAGCCGTTTTCTTTGATTGTATCAATTGATATTCTAAGCACATAATCTAGACAGATGATAAAGAGGTATATGGTTAGTGTGTCCCCTTGTAGTACTCCTGCTACAATGTCGAAGTATTCTGTGTCTCCATCCGGAGAAAGTACTTTCACTTTGGTGTTTCTATAGAGAATCATTATTCCTTCGACGGTCTCTTTTGGTATGCCGTATGCTAATAGAATTTATTCCATTTCCCCTCTGTGAATGGAATTAAAGGCCTTAGTAAAGTCGACAAATAGTACTGTCACCTGTAGGGTTTTTGCCCGTACGCCTTCATGGATTCTACGGATAGTCAATATTGGTGAGGTCGTGGATCTATTTCTTCGGAAGCTATTTGGTTCTTCCTAAGAATTTTGGGTTCTATACGGTTTCGTAGTAGGGTATTGTATATTTTGGCTTCTATGGATGTAAGTGTTATACCTTTTTAGGTAAAGAGAGGATGCATCCCTTAATCTATCTGTCTATCGGATTTTGATTATAAACTGCGTTACAGTGTCGGAGCAGTATGTCGTCGAATTGTCTGGTCTTCCATACTTCTGGGGAATTTTATCATGCCCTGCGGCTTTCCTCTGTTTAATTTTTCTCAGTACTGAGTCGAGTTCTTCGGGAGTAAACGGTCCTAGTTTAATGTCTAATTACTAACTAATAATTCTCGTGATATATTCATGTGTAACTTTCGGAGGATTTCCTAGTTGATTCTCGAAATGCTGTTTCCACAGTATTATTCTTTCTTGTTGGTTTGTAGCTTTCAGTTTAGCTTTGGCTGTGCTCTTCCTTCTTGTGTTCGTTGGGTTCTTCCTATTACATTTGGAGGCAGTTTTCACGTCTGCACGTTTTTCTCTAACCGCTAATGTCTCCCATGGGACTCTAGATTTAGTTCTAAGTTTTGTTGGTATGCATTTCGCTGCTGTTTCTTAGTGTGCGTTGACGAAATTCTCATATTCGTCATTCGGGGTACATATTTCTGTCTTCCCCTGTATTGCATCGAATTTGTTTCTCAGTGCTAACACATATTTATCTCTAATATTCCCGTTGTTAAGAAGGACCCAGTCATAGTGTTTGGGGGTCGCTGTTCGTTGGCGTTTAAATCTTATGTTGGTAACAATTCCCAGCAGGACAATTAAAATATTCAACAATAGAATATTAAATCTAAGTAATCCCAGTCAAGAGCTCAATGTAAATAGAATCTACATAGTAAATTATTAAAAACAAAAAAAAAATTAAAAAAAAACAATCGGTCACATTAAGATTATAAATGTATTTCCATCCTGTTGAAAATCATTGATATAAATCAATGCTCTAAAAAATTAACAGGACTTCTTCTGATCCAACAAGAAAATGGATTGATATAACTCTTTCACATTTGCAACCAGACTTTAAAAAATTATTTCTCCTATATAAAAACAACCCTTCCAATTCAAGTAGAAATAGTATCAACTTATTTTGGCATGTAAAGAAACATCCGGTTTCATTATACTTCAAATTTAACAGGGGAAAATTTTAGCAACAAAAATATATGTCTAAACACTCAAACACTTATATAAAGAATATATATATATATATATATATATATATATATATATATATATATAAGTCTATCTGTATCTATCTATCTATCAATCTATCCAATCAGTCCAATACACATTTTCCATTGTAGAATTCAATATGTTCCAACCAATTATTTTTTCCATTCCCGTGGGCATACCGCCATCTTAGTTTGGCTTGCTGTGCGCCAAGTGTATTTGATGAATCATTCACAATTTTGTTTAATGCCGGTAGAAAAGGAAGTGAAAAATCCAACGTTTTATTGGCTGGGATTAGTGTAAACAAACGCTGTTTATGATATTCTATAAACAAGGTCAATATATCTGGCTCACTGCCTCTTCTGAACACTTAAACGAACCCAACTCCAGTTTATGTTTTTATTCATTTATTCATTTACTGGTCTTTACTTATATGAATCTCAAAGAAAACTACTGCATTGATTTTGGTCAAGTCACATTTCTTTGATTTATGTCAGATTACTAAGCCAAATCTCACACTATCTATCTATCTATCTATCTATCTATCTATCTATCTATGTGTCTGTCTATCTATGTGTATGTCTGTCCATCTGTCTGTCTAAGTCTCTTTCTATATTTTAATCTATCTATTTCTTTTCATCTGTCAGTACTTTTGCCTATCTTTTAATCGTTGTGATATCTATACCAATCGATCTTTATGTATGCATGTATGTCTGGGTATGAGTGTATTTGCATAAATATTAAACTTACCCTCCCGAAAAATGATATAAGGGATAAAGGCTTTGGTTAGATCCAGTGTCATACCCAAAGAGTGTGAGTTCAATACCCAGTGAAGGCAGTGGAGAACTTTCAGAGGGGAAATTAACAGGTGATAACTGATAACGGACATCCATTAAACATGACTCGTGGAACTAGAACAGTCTACCTTGGTAAGCGAAATAAAGAGTTAAGTTCGACATTCCAACCACCTGAAGAAGACCGGAGCGTACAACAGCCGAAACGTTCTGATAAACGTGGCGACAAAGATGAGGATAATAGTTCGAAAAATGTAAATAATGTAAACTTACCCAGTTTATTTATCTGATCAATTTCTTCCAACATGTCTATAGTTATATATATACGATCCCCCCCACTCTGATGAAGGAATTAACGGCTGCATCTCGCGTAATGCAAAGCTCTTCGAATGAATTAAGCACTTTGGTATGCGGTAAAGTAAAATGTAAACAAAAAAACGAAAGCCTTATAATTCCCAAGCTGACGTAAGTCGACTGATAGCTGAGCGGTATGATACTAAGTCTAACGTAAAGTTAGGCGAATTTCAATCGCAGCTTGAAGCGTCCTACGTGTCTAGCCACACTGAAGAGTTGTAATACAACGAAACAGTCTATGTGTGGATGACAATATATATATATTTCTGTTTTGGTTATTACTTAGATGCCCAATTCATATCGGGTCGTTTCTAAACGGATGGCTACTTAGGCAACAGTGTACTCTGTTAGCAAACTGAGGTCTGTCTGCCTGCTAGACTGAGCTGGCGTAAATAAAAAGAAGGCTGACAAGAATCGAGTGTTTCGTGGTTGGTTCTAATAAATGCGAACAAATACACGTCTATGTGTAAATTTATACCTCAGGGATCGCCACATTAGTCTATATTGATCGCTGAGGTTGATGGGACAATGCACGGATATATCTGATGAATGCTTGGGGTCTGACGAACGTCGACACACGATGGGGCTAAAAGTTGATATCAAGAAATTGTAATAAAATGATTATACTAACTATGCAAAATGACAATAAACAGATTCTCCACTTAGTGGATTTCCCAACAATTTATGTGGCATTTTCATTTATCCTGTTGTATTTCTACGAATTTCAATAAGATTGAAAAATGTTATATTGAATTCCAGCGTTAGATTTTATAGTTTGTACATTTCTCATGATTTCCATAATAAAACAAGTTTTTCTTTTCGTATCATTATATTTCAAGGGTAAAGATGATATTAAACTGCAGTTTTGTAATGTTTGGTATGGAATTTTCCTTACTGAGTGTGTATTATGTGTGTGCAACCATCAAGGGCTTTTAGTTATAAATAAATAGAGAGAAGGATATGAACAGATAGATAGATAGATAGATACTGACTTTCACCTCAATCAAAAATCCACAAATCATCAAGAATACAAAATGGACAAATTGCTGAAAAATTCTTTAAAACGTCGCTATGCTATCCAGTCACGCATGCACGAACCCGCACACACATACGCGCGCGCACACACATACGCGCGTGCACACACACGCATACCGTTGAGTGACCTTTTCACGTTATTAAAAACCTTTAGTTCACATTACGTCAGCACTATTTTCATAATCAGTTTATAATGTATACTTTCTATACCATGGCTAAATATAGGCAACCTTGTGTCCGTGTACAAGCTATAATGTCGTAAGTATGGGTCACCAAGTGAGAAACGTGTTCCCCACTCTGAAGTAAGTGATTTACGAGATGAGCTTCCCAACAAGATAAATTGTGTCCTGAGATAAGCACACGCACATTAACTAACCTGGATCAAACAACAAAGTACTTACTCGCTTGTCCTTGTATTACCAGGAAGAAATCCACTGTACATGGCAATAATATTCCCACTAGGTGTCATGTCATTTTGGGAACCATGAGAACTTCACTGCTCACATCATCATCATCATCATCATCTTTAGCTAGTGTTGACTTTAATTCTCCCTCATCAAACGTGATTCGTGAAGAGAAAGCCGCCAAGCACAATACAAAATGATTTAAGCAAAATAGTTTAATGTACCCAGAAAACGCGTTCTTTTTTTTGCGGAAACTTCATAAATTATATTGAAAGCATAAATTAAACATTCAAAAATGTCCTTCACATCTTTTCTTTTTTCACAATCCCAAATGTCTGTCGAAAAGAAGGGGGATAAAAAGACTTT
Source organism: Sepioteuthis lessoniana (assembly GCA_963585895.1). Classification (NCBI taxonomy): domain Eukaryota; kingdom Metazoa; phylum Mollusca; class Cephalopoda; order Myopsida; family Loliginidae; genus Sepioteuthis; species Sepioteuthis lessoniana. The sequence goes on from OY757909.1 coordinate 39,034,895, forward strand.
CACTTTTTATAAAGTAAACTGTTGCTGTCAATTGGTCATTGTATTTTGTTTGAATTCCTTCGAAGCTTATTATATATTTTTTCGTCATTTCGTTTCTTTCAAAAATAGGAACCACTGGAACAGTTTGAAATTTGCCTCATATCATCTTTAGACTACGGAGCAATATGCCTCAAGTTGGATTTCGTCGAGAGCGAAAAGTCTTCAGCATAAATGAAATGAACGCAGAACCACCATTCCCCTGTGATTAAGTAACATCCAGAAACGGTTACTGCAAGCGCGTAACGATATCAACGGGCGAAAGTAAACGCGTTTTTATAAAATCACAAACTGCACTAAAAATGAAGATGAACATACAATGTAATTTCTCCTTTTAGTTGATCTGGCGTATATATATATATATGTATATATAATACTTTTAAATACCCTGTCCGGTGGCAAAAGCTACTTGGTAGCGCCAGGAGTGGCATTAACGCATTGAGCTACCGAAACTGTATCCCCCTGGTTGGCGGCTGATGAGGACAGGGAATCGCACGTGCTTTCACACGTATGATGAAAAAAATGTATTGACTCTCAACATTCGTCCCTATCGGCCAACACTCTTGGTAAGTTCTCTTGACGGCGTCCAGTTTCCTCACAGAAGTAATGAATGTACGTGGTAAATTCAATAAGTTTCCAGACTTTTTTTTATACAGGCATTTAAATTAGTCGTAGACTCTTGAAAAGTCAGTATGTTATTGCTATACATCTTGTGAGATGACTGGCCAATTTTTATGATTTCAGGTTCAAATGAACAGCTACAGCAGCAATTGGAATACACCCTACTAAAGCCTGATTGTCACAGCTGGTGAATTTCAAAAATGCAATCTGGACGGTGGACACTTTAGAACAACGATATGCAATAAAACAGTGTTTTAAACTTGGAAAAAAAATGCTTCACATTGCTTTTGGAGCATCTAGCATGAATCGAGTATCAGTTTTTGAGTGGCATAAGGGTTAGGGTTAGGGTTACTATGTTGAAGTTTTAAGGGAGTTTAGGAAGAGATTCCTAGGGAAGAGGTCAGCACTCTTCAAATCGGGTCAGTGGCACCAGTTCACCACTCCATCCTTGTCACAGACTATTTGACTAAGATGGGCATCAACACAGTTCCTCAGCCTCCCTATAGTCCAGACCTTGCTCCCAGTGACTTTTGGTTATTCCCTAAGCTCAGAGGCTGTCGTTATGAGACAATTGAGGGGGAGATAAAAGAGGCTGTGACGAAGGTCATTGACACTCTCACACAAGCGGACTTTCATGGGGCCTTGCAGAAGTTGTTGGAACGGTAGAACACGTGCATTGCAGCCGGAGGAGATTACTTCGAAGGGGACTAGAGTTTCATGTGTGTACTTTCAATAAAAGTGCCCATACGAAAAAAGTCTGGAAACTTATTTAATGATCCTCGTAAGTTTTCACTGGTCAGCCAAAACTGGTGTGTTCACATACAAGAGTCCATAGGAGAACGTCGCTTATAAGTTCGTTCTTATTTCTATTGCACTGCCCAGTATATTTTGCTCGTCTTACTTAGCTCGTGAGATGGAAGGTAAATAGTCGTACAATTGCTGTTTTGTAGAGTGCTGCTTCCAGGATTTGTTCAAAGCAACTCACAGCATCTTTTTGTTGTTTTCCTCCGTCTGTTTTGTTAGTGTCCTTGTGGTGAAACAATACACTCCTACTGACACAACAGATTTAAAGAATTCCAGTTTTCTTCTATCAGAGAGATCATATGGCCTACCAATAGCAGATCATATGACCAACCATTAGCAGTTCACACTTTAACTATGCGTATGTTGAAATCATTTTCTGTAGATGAGATATTGAAACTAAGGAATATGATATGGTCAACTAATTTTAGAGCCTTGCCATTTAATGAGGAGTAATAAAAAGAGAATAATATACGGTTGTAACTTTTAAAAATATCTCAAAAATGAAAAAAGATTAAGGTGAAAATATCGGATCGAATTCCTAAAAGAATAAAATATCAATTAATTCAAAATCCTAAAAAAAAAAATGCCGAGAATAGCAATATGTACTGTTTTAAAACTACCAAAATATACCGCGTTAGTGCAAATCCTTGATCATTTCCTCATAAGAAATGTAAATATAAGGTATCTTTTTAGAATGTAAAAATCATTCTTTTGTAATTTCATTAACAAAGGCAAATTACTAAATCATTGAGGTCAGGCGTACGACAGCGAAACAACAAAAGAAAAGGGACCTATCTCTAGAACTTCGAGTAAAAATGCATCTTTAAAAACATCGTCCGAAAATTTTATTAAAATCCGATAATTAACCGATTCGGTGAGATTTGTTTTCGTTTGTTTTTTTTTAATTCCAAAAACAAACACGCCACTTTTAGCTGTTGCCCGTTTCTTCAGTGGCCGAGCAATTCACCCGCATGTTTTTTTTAGCATCTTGATTATTTTCTGATACAGGGTAAAGGGGAAAATCGATCTTTCCTTTAGCAAGAAGATTTCAAATTTGGACGGATTATCAATGTTCTTTAATGTAAAAGAGAAAACATAGGAGTAAAATTTCTAGAGATTTCTAAATATTTGTTGCGTTGTCATTGATGACTGCTAAGTTGATGATGGGAAGAACTTAGGTGAATAAAAATCATAACTGCCTTCAAATAAAGGACCTTGAGTTGTTTATTCTCTTTAATTCGTTCAGTCACTGAGACTGTGAAATTATGTAGAAACAGTTAAAAGGCTTCGTGAATCTTTTGGTTTTTTTCCAGTTGGAACACACTCTTCTGGGATAATGGAGGATAATCTTTGCACAGTCCTCAATACGGCTTCTCTGTCTCTTGTCTTCAGATACGAGAGAGAGTTGGAAAACCCAATTTCTTTTATAAGGATTCTCAGAACAGCAAACCGCACAGTGTGGGTGGTATGTTTGACCTGCTCTCGTAATCACTTAGATACATGATGACGTCTTAATGATTTCAATAATTATAATTTAACTATTGTTTTGGGGTGTCATATATAATGCATTTGCATTGTTTTAACTGTTTATGATCGATGTGATCACGGATTTGTTTGGTTTGATTTGGTTTCTTTGTTTTTAAAGGCATATCAACCTTTGTAGGTTCTTTAATGCCGAAGCCATCCTTCTAAAAGAACGGGATTGGTACTATTTAACCCATAGCTATGAGGGTAATGTGTCCGAGGGTGAACATAATAATTCGACAGGAGTTCGTACTCTCTTGCTACAATTCTACATCACTTTAACCATTACACCACGAGGACACCCCTTTTGATCACGGAATACCGAAAGCAGAAGTTCTACAACGCAAGATACGTCGCCAGGCTTGCAAACAACAGGTGGAGTAGTATACCTATTAAGTGCTATCCGAGTGACTGGAAACGACCGCTCGGAAGACCTCCACAATGATGGGAAGATGAAATTGTCAAGTAATACTGGCCAACATTGAGAAGGGTGCGATCAAAATAAAATTTTGGTCAGCGATGTGGAAAACACCAGACGGACTGGCCAAAAAGGGAAATAAGTTAATATAACGCATTTAATACAGTTATTAGTCGACCTTAACAATGTCATTTCGATTGTCTTCCGGCTACTGGTATTTTTGTGGCTTATTTCTTCATTGTTTCTCTTGAATACTTATTTACAATATAACATCATCTGTACTCCAAACTCCAATTATATTTTACTCTTTTCTTTTCAGAAAACTCTCGTCAGTTACAAATATAGAAAAGTAAATATTTTTACTTCTCTGAACTTCATTTTATGAGGCATCTAATTCTTTTATCTTTCGACGAAGCCTTGACAGTCATTTCTTTTAATATTTTCTTTTGTCCTAATTTTTCCTTTCTATTTTTATCAGTAACTCCGTTGGAAAGTCACTTAAGACAAAAGAAAATGATAGTAAAAATTAATCCTCGATAATGCTTTATCTATAACTAAAGCTGTATAATCAATAAATATGCTACTGATGTAAAAATAGAAATAATTATGTTGCCAAGTAAGGTGGCGAATAAAAGAAAGCGTGCGTTAAAAATGTTAAAAATGAAGAATCTGTGATTAAAGTATTCTTTGTGTAAGATTTGACTTCAGTATCTGTATCAAATTCTTTCGGTTATCTGATAAATTTTATTTCGTGAAATACGCAGAGGAATACAACATTCATTTGGAAAATGATAAATTTTAATACTATACAAATAAATGCAAAAAAAATAAATAAATTAGACATTGAAGGTAATAACAAAGCCACTTAATATTTTAGCTATTGAACAATTCTTTGATTTAAAAGAAAGGCAAAAGAAATTATCTATCTGTCTGTCTTTCGATCTATCTATCCTTTTTAAATTGGATAATAACATTAAAAGACCAAAACTGAGTCGTGATGTCATTAGACAGCCAGGCTTTGTATTTAAGTTCCAATCTAATAAAATATATTACATTAGAAAGACTAATGAAACAGTTGTAAATATTTTGTTATTTTAATATCTTACTTATTCGTGTGTGTGTGTGTGTGTGTGTGTGTGTGTGTGTGTGTGTGTGTGTGTGTGTGTGTGTGTGAAAGAGAGAGAGAGAGAGAGAGAGAGAGAGAATATTTTGTAAATGTTAACTATAAAATAAAACATGGAGTTAATTATCTAAAAATGAGGTCAACTTATTTGAAACGGAGAAGGTATAATCGAAGAATAGAACAACTTGGACCCTAAGTCTTTCCCTTACTCGTCTTTTTCTTTGTTAAGTTTTCCGAATTTAACAATTTAACAAGATTAGAAAGTAAACGTACAATTATTTCTTTATCCTATTAAATCAACGAGAGTTTGTTAAAATAAAACTAAAAAATTACAAATCAATAATACTGTGTAAATATTAATTAGAATAAAATTGTTGAGATCAATATGCAAATTAGCTTTCCCTCTCACTCTGTAAACCGCTATTTGGTTGTGTATATAAAAACAATCGTGCTTTTAGTATGCAATCAAGGCCAACAGCCTTAATTTGCTGTTGGGTTTGCAACCCGGCTTTTTAACTGGGCCGTCTGGCATTCGTGCCGGATAGGGTATCGAAACTAATGCCAAATTCAAGGCCGAAAGGTGGCTGGGCCACCTTCAGGTGGGCGAGATGCAACATTAACACCTTTGTCCCCCATGCATAGCACTGGACCTTGCTGTCCAGTTTAAGCTATAAGCAGGCATACGTGCTGGGACACAGATTTGGGTCCAAGACCAAGCTCGGCTCATCAGGCCCACATGGCACTAAGTGAGTCGATGAGTAGCACAGACCAGCAGGGTTCAAGCCTCGGTTCATGCCCGACTTTCCCTCCCCTAAATCCCCACAATAATTGGTGTTCAGGTCATTGACCTTTTGTCAAGTCCTTTCTGGTGGGAGACAGAGACAAATATCAGTATGCAACCAAGGCCAACAGCACTAATCTGGTGTTGGCTTTGTTCTCTGGCCTTTCAGCTGGTCCATCTGGTATTCGTGCAAAACGGAACATCCATGATCATTTGCAAACTTGCGGCCGAACGGACCCTGGTTTCGGCTAGTCCACCGACGGATGGGTCAGTTGCATTGACAGCATTCTTTAGCACTGAACCCCTTGGTCCAGTTTAAGCAACGAGAATCATTAAATAAGTTTCCAGACTTTTTTCGTATGGGCACTTTTATTGAGAGTACACTCATGAAACTCCAGTCCCCTTCGAAGTAATCTCCTCCGGCTGCAATGCACTTGTTGTACAGTTCCAACAACTTCTGGAAGGCCCCATCGAAGTCCTCTAGTGTGAGCGTGTCAATGACCATCATCACAGCCTCTTTCATCTCCTCCTCAATTGTCTCATAACGACTGCCTCTGAACTTAGGGAATAACCAAAAGTCACAGGGAGCAAGGTCTGACTATAGGGAGGCTGAGGAACGGTGTTGATGCCCATCTTAGTCAAATAGTCTGTGACAAGGATGGAGTTGTGGACTGGTGCATTGTCCTGGTGGAAATGCCACTGACCCAATTGACTGGACCGTCTGGAACGAATCCCAGACGGTGTATCTTATGATCCTTGGCAGACTCGAGGCCGAAAGGCCTCTAGCTTTGGTTGGGCCACTTCTAGGTGGGCTAGCTGCATTGATAGCATTGTATAGCACTGGACACTTTACTCCAGTTTAAGCTATAATCAGACTTCCCTGATAGCCTCTTCCCTCGGAATCTCTCCCTGAACTCCCTTAAAACCTCAACATAGTAACCCTACCCCTAACCCTTTGGCCAATCAACTCTGGTGTATTAACTTCCTTACTCCTCCCACATCTCTCATCATCCCACACAGACTCCTTGCCTTCCTTGAATCTCTTATGCCACTCAGGAACTGATGCTCGATTCATGCAAGATGATCCAAAAGCAGTCTGAAGCATTGCATACGTTTCTGTGGCATTTTTTCCAAGTTTAAAGCAGAATTTTATCGCATATCGTTCTTCTAAAGTGTCGTCACGTCCAAATTGCATTTTTGAAATTCCCCAGCTTTGATAATCAGGCTTTAGTAGGGTGTATTACAATTGCTGCTGTAGCTGTTCATTTGAACCTGAAATCATAAAAGTTGGTCAGTTATCTGATAAGATGTATAGCAAAAACATACTGAATTTTCAAGAGTCTACGACAATTGTAAATGCCTGTACAAAAAAGTCTGCAAATTTATTGAATGCACTACGTATAATCAGGTATCCGGGCCTGAACTCACGTTGATTGAGTTCATGTTCAGCTAGGCTTATCGGGCTCACATTGAAACAAGAGAGCACTGTCCAGCTGCGGGATCCTCTGGCTCACACTGCACCAAGTGAGCCAGAGACCAGCATAGTTCACCAGGGCTCAAGTGTCAGCTCGGGTCTAACCTTCCCCTCCCTTAACGCCCACTATAAGCCGACTTTCGTGTCATTGACCTCGTGTCAAGTCCTCTACGATGGGAGTCAACAACAAATACCTAGTATGAAGCCAATGCCAACAGCATTCCTTTGCTGTTAGCTTTGCAGCCTGGCGTTTTAGCTGGACCGTCGGGCATTCGTTCCAGACGATGTATCTTATGATCATTGGCAGACTCGAGGCTGAATGGCCCATGGATTTAGTTGGGCCACCTCCAGGTGGGCTAGTTGCATTGATAGCATTGTATAGCACTGGACACTTTAGTCCAGTTTAAGCTATAATCAGGCATCTGTGATTTAGTCCATGTCCAGCTAGGCTCAACCGGTTCACATTGCACAAAGTAAGTCGATGACCAGCATTGTACAGCTGCGGGCTCACATTTCAGTAAGTGAGCCAGTGACCAGTGTAATACCGCAGGGGTGTAGCATCAGCATGAGCTCGACCTCCCACTGATTTAATCCCACTATAACCCGACCTTTGTGTCATTGACCTTGTGTCAAGTCCTGTCTGGTGAGAGGCAGAGACAAATACCTAGTATGCAGCTAAGGCCAACAGTTTAGCTTTGACTGGACTGTCTGGCATTCATGCTGGACGGTGTATCTCAGGATCAGTGACAGATTCGGAGCCGAAAAGCTCCCAGCTTCAGCTGGGCCACCTCCGGGAGGATGAGTTGCATTATTGTCACCCTTATACAGCACTAGACCCCGTCCAATTAAAGCTATAATCATGCATCTGTGCCTGGACTCATGTTTAAGTCTAGGTTCATCAGGTCCACATTATACCAAGTGGGCCGATGACCAGTATTGTCCAGCAGGTTTCGATCCTCGGCTCACGCCCTACTTTCCCGTGCACTAACCGCCACTATAAGTCAATATTTGGGTCATTGACAATGTGCCAAGTCTTGTCTGCTGGGAGCAATTATCGATACACAAGAGAGGAAGATATGGTAAAGGGTCTACTTTTGTTACATAGATCTACTAATGGTCTCGTGCGTGCGAGACAGATGAACACTGGTAAAAGACGAAAGAAACACGCCCGATCCCACTTCCTCATCGTCCAGAAGGATCTGATGAACTAATCAACTCAACTACCGGCTTCCGACTGTCCCCCGACTTCAAAATCATCTTTTCTTATCTTAATTACAGCATCAATTGATTATGATGATTACACGTGTCATTAACTTTTATTTAACTCAAATCAATCCTACCCCAAGTCAGGCGACATTACTTCAATTTTGTTTATTTCAACCAAGCCCTTAATGCAATTCAAAGGTTTCTTGACTACTTACAATTTTCCCAATACAAATAAGATAACTACCAACTATAATAAGTATCCTCCTTAATTAAATTACAATAGGATTCATATGCAAAACTCCTCCTATAATCTTAAGGCAGTCGTTCCAACTTTCATTTATTTTTCTGCTGACTTCCTCTTTCAGACTTCAAGTTTCTTCAGTATCTACATAAACCTCTTCAAAAACAACCACTTAGAAGCAGCGCTGAGCCTGATCAGTACTTAGATGGCAAACCTCTAATGGAAAGTTGTGTAAGCAACATGAGACCTACGCGACAGATTATGCCAAACATGGTACATTAGACTGACGATCAAGTCATGCTTAAAACACAGTACCTCTGTCGGTTTAGAATACGCTCACAAAATATGCTGTTTTTTTTGTTTTTTTTTTTTTGTTTTCTTTATGTGTTTTTTTTTTCTTCTGATCCCTGCGGAAAGATAAGACTTCACTGCCCCAAAAAAGGGGGGATGTCTTGGGTATGATATTAAATTGGATCTGAGGCTGAGGCTCAGTTCTGAAGATCTGTTAAGTGTGAGCAACTCCTTCATTGATATCACTCCCGGGTTCATTCAGACCCGGAGCGACACCACCTGTTAGTGTCACATATTTGGGTCTAATAGATCTAATAAAAATTATTCGTATTCGATTGTACCTTCTGGAAAAATACTTTAACATGTTCAATGTAATACAACCCACCGGTGGATCGTGCCATATTTTTGTTAGTGTCAACTGTCTCACCGGTGGGTCATGTATCAAAAAATTTAGCATGATTCAGAAATAAACTTCAAAATGTAGATATGAATATATAATGAACGCGATCCTCTAACCTCTCTGCATAAAATAAATCTAGAAATGTTGACATAACATAAAAATCAATCAATAAAACACGAATTACGGAAGTTAAGCGCTGAGCGTATTCAAAACTGCACACAGATCCAGAAACATCGTAAATAAGGCCTCTTGTAGGTTTTAACCAAGAATATAATGTATTCTAAACATAATGTACATAAAATTCAATCTTTTATTGTCGGTCTTTAATTTAAGAAATTGTATGGTCAATTGAATGTCTTCTTAAAGTTTTTAAAAAAAATGCTTCAGTCGATCTTCACCCCTCGTAAAACCAATAATCCGAAAAGATATATATAAATAATTAGTAAACGTCGGTGTTCCGGTGGGAACTGAGATTTTTCACGAGATTTTAAAATCTTTTTCGTGAGTAGGAAGTGATTTGCTATCATTTCCACTGATAACCACCATATATTTCAATAATAGCCTTTTCTGAAAAGAAATTGAGATTGCTCTATTTTCATTATAAACAAATCAAAACAATTATTATTTCTGATTTTTTAAAACTTTTTTCCTGCTTTTGGTTTTATTTATTTGCATATTTTTTAGGGGGAGGGTCTACTTTTATTGCCAGGCTTGTGCTTGGGGTTTGAAAAACAAGAATAGAGGTAATCATAAAGAAGAAATCAATGTTGATCTCGTAATTTGCAACAACCTGTATACATTGGGCTATTGACCGACATATAGCAAAACTTCATTTTTAATTTGCCAACTGCATTTTTAAAATTAAGGAAAAAAGTCTCGTATTTTTATTTTTTGACACAAAATTTTATTCTTCATTGACATTTGTGAGTCAATGAATTTTCGTCTGTCAAATAAAGTAAAACATGGAGAATTTAAATTTAATTGCTGTTGGTATTTATTAAGATTTGATGAGAATTTACTGATCAAGTTTGGTACACAAGCCTCAAATGCCTTTTTGTACTAGCTCATTAAAAGGCACGCTAAGTTAACACGGTAGGAAATGGGTGTAAATGAAATGTGAATTTAAAAAATAATTGAAAATTCGGTTTTGTGAAATTTATATGTAAATATATATTTTTCATGTTTGAAAAGAAAAACTTGTTAACTTTTGAGGTGGGTGGTTAGATTTCCAATAATGTTGCTGGTTCGTGTGAAGGTCAAGACTAAGATTAAAACCTCACGTCATCTGTAAATCTTTAGAAAACAATTACGTATTTAGAATTACAAAAAAGAAAGGTTATAAAACAAATAAGATTATTTTATAATGAAATATAAGTATTTATTTTTAACCTGATTTTTTTCGGATAACCTATTTTCTTTTAGTTGTATTTTTTCTGAAGTGATTTTGAAACAAATATGCGAATTCACTGATTTTCTTCAAGAAAAATAACTACCCTCATCAAGTTATATGACAGACTAATTAGAAACTTCCTTGAAGCGAGAAGAGATTGCTTTTGGCGACGCAATTTTATATAGAAACTAGACTCAAGCAAACTAACAAACAGACAGGAGAACTTTATATATATATATATATATATATATATATATATATATATATATATATATATATAAAAATCATCAACATATGTTCCTGAATTGTGCTGTAATATATTAATGGCTACAGTATGATATACAAGAACCTTATTTTCTATCGGTGGGGCGTATAACATGGGATATGATAACCCTCAAAAAAGGATGTCCTGCGTATTGCACTAAACCTGACCAGTGGTTAGGTTTCGTTTCTTGGGCTCTCAGGAATGTGAAGCCATGTCTTCGTTGCCATGACTCCTAGATTCACTCAGACGCGAAGGAGTAGTACCTGTTGACATGCCATAAAACCAAGTAACTTATTTTCTAAGTTTGGGCAAACAATCAACATTAACATTCAATTTTCAATTCCCTTAGTTGAACATTTTTTTAAATTCTCTGCAAACCAATATCCCATTTTGCCCGGGAAGCCTTTTTTCATACCTATAGGTATCAAGAAAATGTACTTGAAGACATAACTCTTTATAAAAATGTATTACTATTGATTAAAGTAAGTAAAGTTGGTGACCTTAGTCGAGGGCGACCAGAAGGCTCCCTTTTCAATAGCTACTACACCGAGGTGTAGGGGAAGGCGCTACTCCTTTCCCAGAATTGCTCCACTTTACTCTTGATACATATCTTATATTGCTGAGTGTTAAGCAAGGAGGTATCAAGTACCATTTTTAAAGTCTATGGTATGACGCCACCTAGGATTGAAACCAAGTCTCCCGGTCCATTGGCGAACACTCTACCCACTAGGCTCATGGGCCTAATGGGTAGAGTGTTCGCCAATGGGTTCAATATTAAAATATTTGAAATTGTTGATTTTGTACAAATCATAAGTATAATCGCTTTGAAGTATTGGCAACTATTAATTTCTATTATCTTTTTTTTTATATTTTCATTTGCTTTTTATCAAAACTCTCAGACTGTCATTCTTTTGCCACTAGTTAGCAATGCAGATTGGAAATAAAGTTTATATCAAATGATTAAAGAACGTAAAGAGTGTTTATATGGTTAGATTTGAATGAGTGCAACAGGAAAACTATTACCGATTCGGTAAAACAGCCGTAAAACGGCCTCCTAGAGATCAGATGGGAGCAAGTCATTTATTTATTTATTAGTTTGTCGTAAAATGACAGATAAAGGTATTGCAATAAAAATCAACTAAAATGCAGATAAAACAAATACTAGTTGAAAAATTAACGATTCATGGTTTCTTTCACTGATTTTTCATTCCCCTTCTCCCGTCCATAGTGTGTTTATGGTCTTTGAAAATTGCGATATGAAAAATATGAAATACAAGTATGTCTAAATTTCTGATATGTGAATTTGTTATAATTCCCAATATTCACACGTCTTGGACTATTATCGTCATTTTAGTTGTTATATTTACAATGTTTCAGCCGCTCTATTCTCCATACTTCTTCAGATATGTTTTGTAACCTTCAGGAAAATTTCAAATACAAGGGCATTAGCGTGAAGTGAAACACAAATTCGGCTAGTGCAGGATTTGAACTTGGCTTGCAATGTTTATTTTCTACGACAATAAACGTTACCCTTGCGGATTCTGTAAATGGTGATACCCGACAAAGGAAAGAGCAATCTACCCAGGTAGAGAAGATTTCCTTGCCTTGATAATTGGCATCGCAGAAACATAGATTTGGTCTGGATTTGGACATTGATCTGTGCCGTAGGTTTGAAATACGGGGGTTAGATACCATTGATAGCAAATACGACTATCAAAAATATCCAACCGTTCTTCCTCACTCACCTCATCCTCTGCGAAAATATCCAGAAATAACGACTCTTGATTAGATGCGATCGAATATCTATTTAAATCCACCTTTTCGTAATTTTTATTTATTCCTATTAAGAAACAGTTTCGCTTATGCGCAAAACAAACTCTCGCTTTGCATTTGGCTTCACTGCTTCCGATGCCATCAATTTGTAAATATGATTATTTAATGCAGGAGAGGAAATACCCATATTCATATCAAACTCATATAATTGAAGTTGAATTTAAATCACTTTCAACGTCACTTAAAAACGACTGCATTATCACTATACAATATGATATAATTTTATGTATATGCGAGAACATGATAGTAGCAATAATAATAATGATAATAATAATAACAGCAAGAAATCGAAGGGCAAATAGCTGCCACCCAATGGAAGATCTGAGGAGACTTACTGTCACACAGACTCTGGTGATAGAGCATCAGTATACGCTGGTGTAAAAAATTGGGTGGGTAAGGCAATACACTGGGAATTGTACAAGAAGTTTGAATTTGACTATACGAACAAATGGTTTATGCACAACCTAGAATCAGTCCTAGAAAATGAGACGCATAAAATTCTGTGGCTTTTTGAGATACAAACAGATCCCCAAATCTCGGCCAAACGACCAGACCTAGTGATAGTCTTAAAAAAAAGAGAACCTGCCGAATGGTGGACATTGCCGTTCTGGCTTACCACAGGGTAAAAGTGGAGGAAAGTGAAAAGATAGATAAATACATAGAGTTTGCCAGAAGAGTGAAAAACTATGGAACATGAAGGTGACGGTGATACCAGTTGTAATTGGTGCACTCAGTACAGTCACCAAAGGATTGATACAGAGAATGGAAGACTTGGAAATAAGAGAGCATCCAAACTACAGCATCGTTGAGATCAGTCACAATACAGAGAAGAGTCCTGGAGACTTGAGAAAACTTACTGTCACTCAAACTTCTGTGGAAAACCATCAGTTAATTCTGGTTTGAAAACTCTCAATTATAATTAGATTGCTTGGACATGGCTTGGAAGGGAAAACTTATAGAGAGAAACTGAATCTCTATTAATAGCAGAGTTCTTTATTTAAGGCCAAACCTATCCTTTTAGAAGAACAGTACTAGTACTAATTAATCCACAGTTTTTGGATAATAGGATTCATATTTTCCCAAGGGAAAAGTGAACATAATAGCGTGACTGGAGCTCAAACTTGCTTACTACAATTACGCAGTCCAGCATGTTGACCGTAACACCACTGTGGCCACCCACTCGTACCGTTGGCTAGTTTATCTAAGGCGCCCTGCAAGAAAGCAGTAATGGAAGATTTGAAAACGAAATGCATTTCCACAAAGAGGTCAACAAAAATATCGATGTATTACAATGATTAGAAAAAAACATCTTTGCGAAAATGCTTTTCAAATGAAAATTCAGTGGAAGAATATACTTGCTTATTAATGAATTATAATCTATTATTATGTATTATCCTGTACTAATTAATCATAATGTAATATCGTGTATTAATTGTAATTCAAAGAAAGACAAAAAACATTAACAAGCAACGAATCTTCTTATTCAATATAACCTTATTTAAAGAGAATCTGAAGTCGAGACACAAATACACCCACAGACCACACACAGAGAGACTAAATACATCGACACATTTCTGACATTGCCTCTGGCCCCAAAAATGTCGCGAAACATTAACTGCTCTGGTGATTTTTCCTCATAGCCAATGTATATGTTAATTATGACCGAATAATAAAGATGGAATTTTATGTAAATTTATATAACAAAAGTGTGTAGGTGGTCTTGACATCTTATTGCCGAAAATGACATACAGACAAGTATGCATGCAGATAGATAGATAGATAGATAGATACGAAAAAGAAAAATGTTTCGAAAATTCTAACAATGCATGAAAAAATAATGTGGTTAGGACTTTCTGTGCCACCTTTTGAAAGTAAATAGCTTGTAAGCGAATTTGCAAATAACGAGAAATATACAACAGAAGAGGATATTATGTCTTGTAACTTGGCGTAATTTTTCTCGTGGTTTTCTTCTTGGCGTAATTTTCTTCCCTCAGACTTTTGAGAAGCACTCTCTCTCTCTATATATATATATATATATATATATATAATACAACAGTATGTGGTTGTCACTATTTCACTTGGTGTGTTTGTGGCAAACCAAATGAGGTATAATTTGGAGAGTGCTCAATATCTGTGATAGAGCTATTGTATAATAATAATAATAATATATATATATATATATATATATTAGTTTTTATGTACATCTACTAGCATGGACGCTTATCTGTCATGATTGGTTTCATGCCGTCTTTTAACGACAATCATCAGGTAGCTTTCTCTGCCGGATGATTGTCGTAATAAGACAGCATGAAACCAAAGGTCACAGATAAGCATATATGCTATAAATATATATATATATATATATATATATATATATATATATATATATATATATAAACTAATATATATATATATGTATATATACATGCACACACACACACATATATATATATATATATATAACGCTAAATTAATATGGACGGAAAAACAAATATATTGTGCTTTCCCCATAAAATAGAAAATGAAAAGTATCTCTAAGAAAATATTTCTAAAACTAAGAGACTTATAATTTCCCAAAATAAATGAACTAACCAAAATATTTGATAGATTAACAGTAAAAATTAGTCATATCTTGACATAGAATATAAAGCAAATGATAAAGAAATATAATAAATAATAAACAATTATCTTAAGACTAAACCTGAAACTGTACAACTAAAATAATGCCAACTACAAGAGAAAGGGTCAGATAAAATTATATGGAATTCATAAGTAAAGAAATGAAATGAAAGCCGAGAAAAAATATTCAATGATAAAATATTCACGTATGAAAAATATGAAAACATTAGAGTTCGAAAAATGAAAAGCAAAATAAAGGAAAAATCAATGCCTCAAAAGACTGGAAAATGTTTATATAAAGGAATTTCAAAGCAATGTAACCTCTGTCCAGATAAAGAAAAAATAAAAATAATATCTTAAGACGAAGAAAAAAATTTTAATGGAATAAACGAATTAGTCTCGAAACGAAGACACGAAAATAAATTCTCAGTAAAAAAAACATTAATAAATAGAAACAAACAAAATTTAAAAAATGATGAGAAATATAAAATAAGTAACAGACAATGATAGAAAAGATACAGGCAAAATATGACAACGTGAAACAAGGATATCATGCATCTGGTATAACGGTACGAAATAAATATTTCATTTGAAAATTGCGAAAGCATAAGACGTAATCGAATAATACCATACTGATAAAAAAGATATATATATATATATATATATATGTGTGTGTGTGTGTGTGTTTGTGTGTGTGTGTGTATGTGTTGGGCGTGTGTGTATTTGTTTGTGTGTTTATTCAACCACTTTTCCACAGGTAGGATGTGACACAAGATCAGTTTATTAAAAGGAATAAAGCTGGTTTCAATTCAAATTTCCTTCTCCTAGACTAGTTGCTCAACAAAGGTTAAAGAATCCAAGCTATCCTACAATTTTAACATTGCTAGGAAAGTGAACAAATAGATTTATACCTTTCGCGAAGTAAAACGCGAACAGTGTTGTCCAAGATTTTAACTCTTTTCACAGATTCTATTTCCTTAGACAATAACCTTCACGACTTTCACTTGTTTGTATGTGCGGCTTTTTGGTGACTACCTTAATGTAATAGTTAACGAGTAGATATAGTAAAACAATGCGCTATTATAATTAATTTTATGCCCTCATGCTATAGGCGATGATACAATGGCTGTATTTTAGTCGTTCCTATAGATATACACCTGAATATATTGGACATGATGAGTACTGGTCGCCATTTTAAATTATTAATTTCGTGCAAGCGCTTTGTTTGTTTCAGGTGTTGTAAACTGTGCTGCCATCTAGATTCAATTAAGTACTGTCAGTGAAGAAAGCAACTTAAGAAATTTAAAAACGGCATGCTGTCCTATTTGACATTCACGCAGGAAAATCCAAAACGTAGATTTCACTGTGAGTCTCAATCTGAGGACCCAGTTTAGGGGATTCGAAAAGAGTAGGATGAGTCCACTAGTGATTATGAAAGGTACAGCAGCTTGCAGGCCTCACTCTGATCGTTCTGATAAAAAAAAGAACTCCAGAATTTGTGAGATCAAGGCCATGATTGACAACTATCACAGCTGGTGCACGTAGTGTAATTGTTATCGTCGTAGGAAATGGACACGGCGACACGAGTTCAAATCCTGGACGAGACTGATTGCATTTCACATAGCACTAATACCCTTGGGAAAGGTATGAATCCAATTAGTCTCCCTCCAGCTATGGGTAAATAGTAGGACAGACTGGGTTCTTCAGCAACTAGTAGAAGTAAGGCAACTAGTCTAGGAGAAGGAAAACTCTGAATTCAAACCTGTTAACACAAACAGGGTAACTCAGTGTTGCCTGTGAGAAAATTTCTGCAACCACATCACCCCTAACATCTGGCTGCCTAATTTGCCAGATTGCAATCCCCTTGATTATTATGTGTGAGGCGCGATTAAAAGTGAGATTAGCAAAACTCAGTGCAGCACCAAATATGAACTGAAGGCAATGATAACGGTAGCATTTATCAATTTAAACACAGAGACTATCAGAAATGCTTGCAGGAGATTCCAGAATCGTCTGTAAGTCAATGATAATTTCCTTAAATAAATTTGATCTATATTATTTCAAGATATTTTCATGTCATTTTGGTGAATATACCTGATGAAGCAAGATGTCAGTGTTATTTTCATTTTTTCGTAATTCAGACGACAATTTATCCACGCTGTATGTCAAATGTAAAATAGATATCCTTCATCGGCCAAGAATATGACTATGAAGACTTATTCCTCTTTTTCCCTAATGACGGTCTAAGTACTCATTTTTTATTAATACTTTTGACGTGTATTATGCTTCATCTTCACTTTGTTGTTTTCATTTTTTAATCTTTTTTTAACTCGGATCGTCAATTCTATCAACGAGAGAGAGTTTGCATCAGAAACAAGAATAAAGAATAGCTTCCTGGTATTATAATGGGTAACTTCGACGCTCCGCTCTGGTGGGAGAGAACCCAGCTCAGGAATCCTCCTATTATCAATCACTGTGAGTTAAATAGAAAGTATGAGCTTAGCTTTAGAGAGTCACTCGTCCCCAACCTTTTCATCTAAAACGAATAGGGTCTGGTTTATTGTTGGATACCTGAGACGCCCTTCCTCCAACCAAAAATGGAATGCCAACGGGACAAGCTTTCGTAGCACCACTCTTCACGGTGCATTCGTGTGGATAAGGGTCAGCTTAAAACTTTACCTTGTGTCAAATCCCTCTTTTAGCATTGGGTGTGGGAACGAGATGTCAACCCACTCATCTAAAAGTTTTATCAATATTTCCAAGTCCGATTCTCAGAAAGAGGGGGTACCCGTGGTGTAGTGGTTAACTTACTGAACTGTGACGTCGTAGCAAGCCCGTTCGAACATCAGTCGTGCAATTACGTTTACTTTCGGACTAATATTCTAGAGAAAAGTATGATAAAAAAAAAATCTGAATATGAGTACAGGTAAAAAAAAATTACATACATAATTGTAGTAATCCTTGTCAAGCAAGAACATTAAGTTTATAAGTCCCAAAAATTCACCTTAAACTGCCCAGCAGGACACATAGCGTAACGTTTATAGGCGTTGGTTCCCTAAGCTTCTAAGGAGACAATAATCTAGAGGTTGCAGGCTCACTCCTGACTACAGGCGAATGACAATACAGGAATACTAAACACTTGTACCCGATTATGGCTAACGGAATCAGAACAGGTGACCCCCGTGGATTCAATAAAGGACTTAGTTCGAAGTTCCGTGTAGGCTCCCGACGAACACCGGAAGAAGGCCATAGGACATATCGGCCGAAATACGGGCTGGGAAGGGCTGAATTTATCGCTGCCCTGAAAGGGAAATGGCACAGAGATCAAGCATTTTTGGGATAGCCACGCATGAATCGAGATTCTACCACAATAAAAGAATTTCATATCAACTCTGACTTTGTGAGTCGAGTTGGATAAAAATAAAATCAAACAGTTTCTCACAGAAGTGGCCTTACATGTCACAATTTTGGAATCAAATGATTAAATGGAAAAATGTTTGAAAATCCTTATGCCCAAGCTATGTGATGAATAGTACATCTACTCTTTTTATAAAAAGGATGGCTTTGGTATTAGATAACCCTCGAAAGTTGATATGCCATTAAACAAAGAAACCAAACCAAACTAAAACAAACAAGGAAAATGAGTGTTTTACTTACGTTAATTTTGTTCAACACTCACAATGAACAAAAAGGCTTTTTAGCTTTTTTAATCAGATTCACTTTAACAAAGATAAAAGAAAATAAAGTTTTATCTTCAGGCAATCAATACAATGATTTGTTTTATATATAGATTTTATCCTGAGAACATTTCCTTGATTAATTTTGTTCTTTCATCGCTCTGTTTGTTCTGCCTTCCACTTTTTTTTCTCTTTTTTCCTGCATCACCCTCTCTTTTTTCTATCTCTTTCTTTCTGTTTCTTTTTTATTCTTTTTCACCTTTTCTTTCTTTGCCTCTCTTTCTTTTCGTTCCTTTCTGCTCCTCTTTTCCTCTTCTTTTCTACACTTTCTGTTTGTCTTTTTCTTTTCCTCAATTTCTTTCTCTCCTTCCGTTTCTCTGCATTCTCTGTTCCTCCCTTTCACGTCTTATCTTTCTCATCCTCCATTTCTTTAACTCTCTTTTCTCTTCCTTCTCGTCTCTTTTTCTTCCTCAATTTCTTTTCTGTCTTTTTTCACCCTCTTTCTTTATCTCTCCTCCTTTCCTCTCTTTTTCTCTCTTTTTTTCCTCTTTTTCCTTTTTGATTCTTTTTTCTCAGCCTTTCTTTCTTTGTTCTCTCATTCTCCACCTCTTTTTATCTTCCTCTCTTTCTGTTCCTTCTTTTCTCTTCGTAGCTTTCTCTTGCTGCCTTGTTTTAAAATCATTTCTAATTAAATTTTACTGGTTTCACTTCGCTTCTCAGAGATAATGTGTTCTAACTTGCCAATCTACCGTATCTCTGTGTTCATTCACACATATATATGTCAAATATAAGTACTTATATATCCTTATATACACATATGTGCTTGTCAATAAACTTGTAGATGTACGTATTCATATAAGCAAATTCTAAATTAATTAATTCATAAACAGGTATGCATCACAAACTCACACACACACACACACATTGCCCAGTCAGCTGGGGCTGTAGAATACACCGATTGTTTCTCTGCAGAGATGTAAGACCCCACGCCACAACGAGTGTCCTGTATATAACACTAAACAATCTGATGGTGAGGTTCCAGTAATGCTGAAGATTTGGGGAATGTGGAGTACCCTTTTATTGCCATCGCTCACAAATCTATTTTGGCCTGAAATGGTAGCACCTGATTGGGTCCTATCTATACTTCAAATAGAATTAAACTGTGTACTTATGTTAAACTGAATTGCTTGAAATAGAACTGTTTTGATGTTTAAAATGCGTACTTATGCTGAATTGAATTATTTGGAATAGAACTGTTTTTACCTTTAACTGTGTGTAAACAACTGACTGATATTTAATTGAATTGTTAGTAATACGTAGCAGTAATTATTTAACTTTATTGACTATAGTCAAGAAGACCAGGGTTCAAAACGAGGTTGAGTCATATAACAGACTCAACAAACGATACTTGATACCTCCTTGCTTAACACTCAGTATTATAAGTTACGTATCAAGGGTAAAGAGGAGCAATCCGGGGGAAAGGAGTAGCGCCCTCTTCTATCTAATGAAAAAGGAGCCTTCGGGTTGCTCTCGATTACGGTCGCCAACTTTACTTATATGTATGAAAATGGATTTGACATTAAATAACCAACAATGGTTGATATGCCAAAAATCCAAACAAAACTATAACAAAGTTTTTATCACAATGACTTGATTCGTCATTAAATGATCCAAAAACAAAACAACCGTCAAACTAAACAAGTTGAAGTTCGGTAAATGTGGAGTACCTTTTCATTACCAATCAAGTCGACTCTGCCAGAAGTGGTAATACTAGTTAGAGTCCAATCTATGGGTCAAATAGAACTGCTTAATCATTTACAAAGTATAATCATTAGTTATTTGAAACCATATCGATGTGTACAAATTGTTCGTAATAGATAAGAATACTTGATAAATAGAATTATTAATGTTGATTATCAATATTTGGGGACATTAAAACTATGAGCTAGCAAATGATTAATATTAAATAGGATTAGGATTAGATGTCAATACTTGAAACTATTTAATGAATGAGCTCTAAAACGTTTAAATATACTTACCTACAAAATATTTGCTTACAAAAATGCACATACTTTTTTTGAAAACGAATAATCTTTCTCTCTCTTTCTCTATCTCTATATATATATGTGTGTGCGTGTGTGTGTGTGTGTGTGTGACAGGAATTGGCATAAGATAATCCACTACAGTTGATATGCCAAAAACACCAACCAACATTTGCTTAGTTAAATCATTCTGTTCAAAAAGTGTCGAGATTGAGCTCATAATATTTTTTTCAAATTGGGACTGATTAGACTATAAAATTAAAACTAATAGAGAAACAGTTTTTATTCTATTTGATTAAACGACGTTAGCATTGAAATATCAACGAAAACTCATTTAGTTTCTGCTTGCATAATGTTAAAAAAATAAACAATAAATTCTTCGTATCTTTATGTAATATATATATATATATATATATATATATATATATATATATATACCCAACTCCTCTACTACTAGCATAAGACAAACGGTCCTTTTTAAGTAGAGTCCAGCTCGTTTTCTCTTCTCTCAGACTCTCTAGCCAAAGCAGAAAAAATTCACTTTGCATTACTAATTACCCATTGATTGGGCGAGAACAGATAGATTAAGGCCTTTCCTAAAGGTATTACTTCGAAGTTAAATACAAACGGCCTTATCCAATGATGTTATAGTGAAAGGCTTAATAGTAGCTGCCCTTGATCAAGGATTAGCGAGCAGGATTTAGCCTTACAAGCTACGGAGGTCCATTACAAGGAATCCTGTCAAGTTGACGGATGGTTCTGGGTCGAAAAGCTGGCCATCTGCGTTGACTGAGAAAATTATTTTCATGGGAACAAAATGATTTTTCTTGAATTGAAAGCAGATTAAGCAAACAATCCACAATTCTAGAAGAGTTGTTCAGGTTTGATTGATATTCAGAACATTTCCCAGACGGATTTGAAAAGGAACGATATTTAAGTTTGGATGCTATAATGTTATCACTTCTTCACAGTGATGTTAACGGTCGAAACTGGCCGGAGTCCAACATAGTTCTTGAGAAATAAGATTTATGATCGTAATG
Organism: Sepioteuthis lessoniana; assembly: GCA_963585895.1. Lineage (NCBI taxonomy): Eukaryota > Metazoa > Mollusca > Cephalopoda > Myopsida > Loliginidae > Sepioteuthis > Sepioteuthis lessoniana. Next base: position 39,056,680 of record OY757909.1, read on the forward strand.
TGTCTATTTATCAAACGAGGAAACTCTAAATGCCCTAAGACATGTTCGAATGATTAATTACCGTAATTCTCCAAAGATTTGAGATATTTAAGACGATTGATTTTGATTGGCACCAATTATGCTTGCAGTCACTTCGACTCTCGGTGTTCTCTTATACAGAATTGTCCTTCTTGTTATTATATGAGATGCTCGGATGTTAAATATTTTTAACAGATATTACACATATCAATTTAGAAAAAGTTAATTTATATCATTGCTGGCTCAAATATTCAGCTGATTATGCCACTACTATTAGGAAGTAAAATTATTTCTCATTCGTGCTCTCTTTTTAAGGCTACAAAAACAGTTTTTCATATAGATTATTTGGAAACTACCTGTAAAATAAATACCTCAACACTTAAACTCATTATGAGAATGTTAGATTCTATAAATCCGACAATCTTCAATACTGACATATCTGTAAATGGTTTTCGAAATTTAATCACCAGCTACCAAGGGTCCTTAAAGAACTCGCAACTGCAAACAATAAGCGAAACTCAAAGTCAGGTCACAAAGAATTAATAAAATGCTGTTACATAACTACAAAAAAAGCACCTAAAGATAGATGGATTGGTATATTTGGGGCGGGGGTAGTCCACAAAATTTTCTTCTTCAGGGAGCAAAAAAATATTATATTCGGTAAATTTAGAATAATTGTCTATGAAAAGCATAAGTTTGATATTTCTGAGTGATATTTTCTTCTATTCCTTGCAAAAATTATGGAATTAGAAAACTTATACGGTATTAAGTTAGGTTTTTATTTCGCAGTAAATAAACTCCAAATAGATAAGAGGCAAAACATTTTTGATTTAATAGCTGAACATTTTGGCTTCATAAAATATTCCTTTTACAAACCATATTAAATTATCTGAATTCAAGGTATATTTTTTTCAAAGTCATGCAAAGGAAAATATAACGGAATGAATCAATATTAAGTAAAAATTTACGGAATGATCTTGCAAAATCCGGGATAAGCAAATTGGTCAGTAGTTAAAAGACAGTTTTTATAGACATCAACAAGCGGTTGGGCATATAAGATCAATGACTTCACCAATGAACAGTTAGGATCTAAATCAAATCGAAAGTTTTGGATGCAATTTTTTAAAAGGTCCAAGAGAAAACAATATCCAACAAAGAACTATAAACTGCCAGTCGGAAAAATACAACCACTAAATAAAGTCTTCTGCTTTAAAATAGTGAAATCTATGTCTGGAAGAAATAAGGCAGTCATAAAAGATCTATTTTATACGTTAACGAATACCATAGTCTTTTAGCCGATGGTTTCTTCAAAAGAATTGACCTCGTATCGCATCATGCGCGTGCTGGACGGTTGGATAAATGCTATTTTATTTTCCTTCAATATATCTGGCAGTTGATCAGCCCAACTTTCAAGATATATTTCGTCTATATTTCTCTCTGTAAGTTTTTCGATCTATCGTTTCATAACTTGTCATTTTGTGTGTTTATTAGTCTATATTTTTTCTCAGATTGCATTCACTCTCTCTCTCTCTCTCTCTCTAAATATATACATATATATACATACCAACTATCCATCACAGGAAGGATGCAAAACAAGGTCAGTTTTAAAAGGAAAATACAACTGATTTGAATCCAAAAATTACCTTCTCTTAGACTGGTTGTGGCAGAAGGAGAAAGAATAATGCCTTTTCCAAAGTGAATAAAAATGCAGACTCTTCTGGGATTTGAACTTGGCTCATTACTCCCATCTTCCAATAACCTTTTGCTACTCGTGCCTTATATATATATATGTATGTGTGTATGTGTGTGTGTGTCAGTGAGTGTATTTGAGAGAGATGAAAAGAAAGAAAAAGGGAGAGAGGATACAGTAAGACACAATGTAAAATCACATTGTTATATGGATAGCATTATTAGGATATATTTATTCTTTACGTGTCATTTTGTTACTTTGTTCTGTTTTTTATTTGAGATGCATTTTTAAAATCAATGTAAAGTTTGTCTCTCTTTTTCCTTATAACGTCTATTCCGAAACTTACCAATATATATAAACCAGTTGTTCTCGCTTATAATTTGACCTTGTATCACATCTCGCTCATGATGGAAGGGGCTGGGCAAATACCTGGTATAACATCTTTAATTCAAAATGTAGGTTGAACAGTTTTTATATCTGCATTATGAAGTGGCACCTTTCACTGCGTAAAAATATAAAACCCAATGCCTGTCTTATGAATTAATTGTAAATAGTTTAAAGGGTTTCTAAAAACTTTAAGAATATTTCAAATTTTCTTCTAAATCTGTATCATTTTCATCAACTAGATTTCATCAATGATCTTGGATAGTGTGATCAAAGGTACATTACTCATTAGTTTAATTTTGAGAATTGTAACCTGTCATTATTCGACTCTTTTATCTTGCCAAGTCTTCATTCCGGAGGTTGAATCAGTTTTTCGATGAAAAGCAAATAAAATTAAGATGAAGGAAATGCTAATCAGAAAACACACGATTCTTTTCTTCAGTAAAGTGGCTTAAAAATTCATAGCGCGTGACTTAGTACCCATTGCTAATTGTTGAATTACATGTCGTGTGGTCACGCGACTAATTACGTAAATCTAAAGCAACCAGTGAGTAGTTTCAATAAATTATTGTGTCCCATTAAGAAAAAGCATGTCTGTGAGGAGCTCATGGATAGTGACATGAAAATCGAAGAATTTCTTGTGCAATCTCTTTGCCTCTGTTCTTCAAACCGTAGAAATGTGTCTCCTGCTTGACCATTAAAGACAACATGGATTTCCTTTATAATCCACTGTCCATCAATCTCTTTACCTCTCTTCTTTAAACTGTAGTTATGTGTCTCCTGCCTGACCATTAAAGACAACATGGATTTTCTTTATAATCTACAGTCCATGAATCTCTTTACCTCTCTTCTTTAAACTATAGGGATTTGTCTCCTGTCTGATCATTAAAGACAACATGGATTTCCTTTATAATCAACTGTCCATCAATCTCTTTATCTCGGTTCATTAAACTGTAGAGATGTGTCTCCTATCAGAACATTAAAGCCAGCATAGATTTCCTAAATAACTGTCCATCAATCTTTTTGCCATTGTTCTTTAAACTGTAGAGACGCATAACCTGCCTGACCATTAAAGCCAGCATGGACTTCCTTTATAATATACTGTCCATCAATCTCTTTACCTCTGTTCTTTAAACTGTAGTGATGTGTCTCCTGCCTGACCATTAAAGCCCGCATGAATATTTTTATAATCCTCTGTCCATCGATCTCAAGAAAGCCTTTTTCTGAGAATTAATTTTAATTCATTGTGGACTTTTTGTCCTCATCTTGGTAGGTTTTTTTTTTTTTGTGATATTTCTTCTTTCGCTACGTTTCAGCCAAATTTCACCTCTGGCCTTCTTCAGGTCATTTACCGCGACCTCGGTAAATCACCTGAAGAAGGCCTGAGGTGAAATTTGGCTGAAACATAGTGAAAGAAGAAACATCACAAAAAAAAACTACCAAGATGAGGACAAAAAGACCGCAATGAATAAAAATTAATTCTCAGATTAAGAAACCTCATCTCAAAATGATTCCAATTAAAGACAAGCCTTTTTCTGTTCGTTTTTCCTTCCATTTGTACATTCTTTTGACTATTTCTCGTATGACTAAAATGTTCCTACATTTGTAAATATGCTTATCTTGTCTTATGAGGTGCATACGATAAGTTTCCAGACTTTTTTTGTACAGGCATTTCAAATTGTCATAGACTCTTGAAAATTATGTATGTTATTGCTATACATTGTATGAGATGACTGTCCAATTTTTAGGATTTCAGCTTCAAATGAACAGCTACAGCAGCAATTGGAATACACCCAACTAAAGCCTGATTGTCACAGTTGGTGAATTTCAAAAATGCAATCTGACACTTTAAAAGAACGATATGCAATAAAATTCCGTTTTAAACTTGGAAAGAAATGCCACAGAAACGTATGGAATGCTTCAGACTGCTTTTCAACATGAATCGAGCATCAGTTTCTAAGTGGCATAAGAGATTCAAGGAAGGCAGAGAGTCTGTGAGGGGTTATGAGAGGTGTGGGAGGAATATTGAAGTCAATAGACCAGAGTTGATTGGCCAACGGGTTAGGGTTAGGGTTACTATGTTGAGGTTTTAAGGGAGTTCAAGAAGAGATTCCTAGGGAAGAGGCCAGCACTCTTCAAATCAGGTCAGCGGGACCAGTCCACAACTCCATTCTTGTCACAGACTATTTGACCAAGATGGGCATCAAGACTGTTCCACAGCCTCCCTATAGTCCAGACCTTGCTCGCGGTGACTTTTGGTTATTCCCTAAGCTCAGAGGCTATCGTTATGAGACAATTGAGGAGGAGATGAAAGAGGCTGTGACGAAGGTCATTGACACGATCACACAAGAGGACTTCCATAGGGCCTTGCAGAAGTTGTTGGAACGGTACAAGTATATTGCAGCTGGAGGAGATTACTTCGAAGGGGACTAGAGTTTCATGTGTGTACTTCAGAAAAAAGTGCCCATACCCCAAAAGTCTGGAAAATTATCATATGCACCTCGTACACTTCCGTTGATTAAGTTTTAGTATATCATGGTTATACTAATGCTAATATTAGTCGTTGGTGGGTAGGGACCCGTCTAAGTATCCTCTCTACCACCAATCGACCCATCCTTTTAACCGCATTAACACAGAGACTCTTCTTGCCGGCTTTTCAAGAACCATGCTCTTCAGGGCAAGAATACTGTCACCTGCGCTATCACAGGTTTTATTATAGGATATAGCGTATATAGTCGATCATTTAACCTCGAATTATGTTGTATTGTTTTGCTAATGTTTCAAATGACAACAGCTAACCATGTTTTGTAGAGGTAGTCCTCGTGGTTGCTTGGTTGGGCTTCATGGCATATCAACCTTTGTAGGTTATTAATACCAAGTCCATTTTTATACAAATAAACAGTTCTATTTCAAACAATTCAGTTAAGCATAAGTAAACAGTTCAATTATCAAAAACATTTATATTTCAAGCTATTTAGTTTAGTAAAACAGTTCTTATTCAAGAAATTCAGTTTTGTATAACAATAGTTTTGGTTTATACACAGTTAAATGTCAGAACAGTTCTATTTCTAACAAACGAATTTAGCATAAGTACGCAGTTTACTTGTCAAAATAGTTCTATTTCAAGTAATTCAGTTTAGCATAAGCACGCAGTTTCCTTCTATTTAACCCACAGATAAGGCCCAAGCAGGTACAACAACTCTAGCCAGATTGGACCTGGGAGTGATGTCGATGAAAAGGTGCTCCGCATTCCCCAAAGTTCCAGCATCACTGGAACCTCATCATCAGATTGTTTAGTGCCATATCTAGGACACTCGTTGGGAGTTCTTTTCCCTCTACAGAGAAGCAGTCTACAGCCTAAGCCGACTGGGCAAAATCCCCGTGGTGTGATGGCTAAAACAATGGACTATCACCTCGAAATAAGCGAGTTCGATCTCCAGTCGCGCTATTACGTTCACTCTTGGATTAATACCCTTGGGAAAGGCATGAACCTTCTTATCCTCCCCCAGCTATGGGCCAAATAGTATCCTTGCGGCTCTTCCACAAGGATGGGTTTGACACTAAAAAACCCAAGAAGATCGATATGCCAAGACATAAAACCATGTTTTGTAAATTGAAGCAGTAAGGATTTTGTCAAAAGAAGTAATCATTCATAAAAATGAATGTCAGTAAAAAAAAAAATCTATTGTTAAGAAAATTCAAACATCGGTGAAGATATGCTATGTGGTATGATGTTTACTGTTCTCTAATTAGATATTCTTATTCAGGAAGGTTAGCAGCAGTGTGTCTGTTTATTGTCAATGAAATCAGGAGAAATATCGTCCTGTCGGAGTAGGAGTTAAGATACAGCAACAGCATCTTTTGCAGGGGAGTAAAACCTCCCCGCCAAAAAGATTTGCTCTGTGTATGACATTAAACTACGTTTGATGGTAAGTTTGGACCGACTTTTGCCGTGTAATATATATATATATATATATATATATATATATATATATATATATATATATATAAATATTTCTTTGTCAGTGAGGCTTAGAGAACGCCCTGTATCTTCTGCAGAGGAGTAACACCCGACCAAGAGTGGTGTTCTAGGTAATATCTATCACATTATGTTTCTTTATGATACACCCTATCGACGAGGCTGAGAATGCTCTGATTGTATCCCTTGCAGAAAGGTAAAATCCCTCAAAATATTTTACCTCAGGGATAGCCTATCACAAAAATTATCTATATATACCAGTCCCTAAATAAATGCAATCATATATATGTATATATATACATATATATGTGTGTGTTTCAATTTTATTTGTGGTTACAGCGTTTCAATATATACATATATATATGTATATGTATATATATATATATATAAATGAATTTTTATAATTCAATATATATATATATATATATATATATATATATTGAATATTAAAAATTCATTTTTTTTCGGTAAAATCAGTTTCATTCTGATGACACTAGACCACTTGTGAAACCTCTCAGTACGATTTTCCAAACTGTCTTTCTCATATATAGAGACACACAAACAGACAGAGACGGAAACAGAAAATGTGATGGAAGAAATTAAATCATTTAGATCGAGGAATTCGAAGGTATGATACAAATAACGAGTCTAATAGCCCATAGGTTTGGTTCTATTTCTTGGTTTAATGGCAAATCAACCTTCGTGCCTTATTCAATGTCAAAGCTATTCTTGTAAAATAACAGCAGTGTTACTATTTAAATCATAGCTGGAAGAAAAGGCAGTTCATATCTTTCTCAAGGATATTACCCCGAAAGTGATCGTAATAGAGCGACTGGAATCAGTCCTAGAACATTGACAACATTTTTAAAGTTTAAAATAACTTCTGTCTTAATGCTGTATTAACTCATTAGATATAATTATCATATTCTTAAAGGAAGGTTTGCATACATTTGTTACTAGAAATAACAACTTGATCCTCTTCTTTTTATACAGATAACAGTGATAATCTATTTTTTCCAGATTCGAATCACAAAACAAATATATCAAATATCAAATATTACGAAAAATGTTCAGAAGCAAACGCTGAAAATTTTTCATATCATCGAAAATATTTATTTTATCCGGGAGGAAAATGACTGAAGGTAATTTGGAAAATAATGGAGAAAGGGTAAGGCCATTGGATAATGCTAATATACAAATCCTATCTCTATATCTTGGGTTCAAATGAATTCCGTATTTAATGTGGTAGATTCGTCTTAAATGTGTTGTATAATTATATACAAAGATATGGTGAAATGTTTTCAGCCTGACCAAGAATGAAATGAATCGGAGCAATAAAACATATATCTTGTTTAACATTTTAATTTCTTTCCGGTTTTCAATGCACTATAAAAATAACCGATAATCCTTTTTTTCTTTTTTGGAAGTCATATTTTAGTTGGTCCATGAACTTTTAACTATTTCCCGTTTGTAATCATAAGAAGGAAGTTTTGTATGTATTTGTTTCCTAAACTCAACTCATAAAATCGAAGATAAAAAAAAAATTCTAGTAGAAAAATATAGATGATTAAGCTAAGTTAACTCCAGATGTCATCGAAAAGTCGATAGGCTATCATTTTGCCTTTTTGTGACATAGGTTCATTGTTGCTTGCTATAGAGTCAAAATCGAAATAGAAGCTAATTAGAAAAGTCCCAATTCCAAAAGCAATTAGTTTTAGGCTTTGCTGTTTTATCGATTTGGCTTCTTACAGATTCGATACAAATAAAGGAGCATATTGCTTAATTTACCTGGCTGCATTTCAAAATTATTATTATGATTATTAACTCCTTGCAAGTTTTTCAAATAAGTTCTAGTTGATGACTTTTCACCTAATCAGGGTAATACCAACACTCCTTGTATCTTCAAGATTCCTCGTATCTTCAAGTCTCCTCTAAGTATCTAAGCATATTTTAGGAGTCCTGTGATCTGGATGGTCTTGATTCTTTCTCTGATCTCTAGTCTTCTTTCCAGGCCCTTGTGGACGGTTCAAACACTATTGGTTTTATCGTAACCTTCATGTTCCGCGACTATCAATATTTTCATTTCAGTCTTTGCGAGTTTTACACGACAACATTAACTGAAAGAGTTTCGCTGGAGTCTGAGAGACAACAATTCTTCTCAGATTTGAAGGACACTTCAAAGAATTTTAGGCGATCTTAACAATACTGTGGTATGTGTGGTCTAGATTCTTATTCTGATTTCTGATTCCTCCAGTTTCTTATACAAGACTACCATCTTTATACGGTATCACCGTCACCTTCATATTCCACAGCTTTTTATGCTCTCTGGCAAGATCCGAGTATTTGTTTATCTTTTCACTTAACATTTACACTATGGAACAGCAAATTCCACAAATTTACAAGTTTTATCTTTCTGGTTTACAATATGTCTAGCCTTTTGGGCGGCATTGGATGATCTGTTTGTATCTCATAGTCCAAGAGAATTTTATGTCTCATTTTCTACGAGGAATTCTTTGCTTTGTACCTTTTATCTGTATATTCAACTTGTAATCTCTTGCACAATTCCTAGTGAATCACCTTTCCTACCAAGTAGTGCCTTGTCTTATTCTCCTTTTTACCATTCATCGCATTCGCTTATTGTGAGATTAACCATTTTATCTCTGACATCACAAAGTCGACACTTGCTATTCTGTTGCATATTATTAACTTTCATTTTGATATAATTGGTCTCTGTGGAACTATTTTCTGTTCTACTTACAAGAGATTCAGTTTCTCTTCAGAGGTTTTCTTTTCTTATCCCTGTCCAGAGGATCACGTGTGCAATCTCTCCAGTTTGTCTCTTGAAGTATCCATACAGTTTTCGTGATATCATTATTACATTCTCCTAGTGAGTTTTTCACATCAGCATTAGCTGATGGTCTTTCACTGGAGTCTTAGTGACAGCAAGTCTCCTCAAGTTTCCAGGATTCTTTTCAGTATTCTGGACAATCTTATCCATACGGTAGTTTGGATAGTCTCGGCTCTTCCTCCGATTTTTAACCCTCCCAGTCCCATTTCCAAGCCTTTAGGGATCGTTCCAAGTGCACCAACTACAAATGGTATCACTGTCACCTTTATGTTCCATAACTTTTTTAGTTCTCTGCCATGGTCAAAGTCTTTGTTTCTATTTTCGTTATCATAACAATTATTTTACTCATTTCAGAGTTTTTCTCTCCTGTATAAGCTGTTCAGAAGAAGGAACTTCTTCCTGTCGATACTGCTATATGGATGCACCACATGGACGCTAACTAAACGTATGGAGAAAAAGCTTAACGGCAATTACACAAAAATGCTGCGAGCAATATTGAACGAGTCCCGAAGACAGCATCCTACAAAGCAGCAGCTGTACGGCCACCTACCACTCATCAAGAAAACTATCAAGATTAGACGAACCAGACATGTGGGACCCTGCTTGAGAATCAGGGACGAGCTCATAAGTGATGTACTCATGGGGACCCCTCCACATGGACGAGCAAAAGTAGGACGTCCAGCTCTGTACCGATACAGGATGTAGCCTTGAGGACCTGCCGGAAGCAATGGATAATAGAGAGGTGTGGCGAGAGAGGGTCAGAAATATCCGTGCTAATAGCGCGACATGATGATGATGATGATTAGCTGATAGCCTTCCACTGGAGTCTGAGCGACAGCAAATCTCCTCAAGGCTCTAGTATTCTAATCATTATTCTGGTCGATCTCAATAATTCTGTATTTTGGATGGTCTACACTAGTCCTCTTATTTCCAAGTCCTCCAGTCCCCGTACCAATCCTTTAGTGACTCTTACAATTGGTATCATTGTAACTTTCATGATCCATAGTTTTTATAATCATTATTATTATTTGCAGTTATAAAGCATTTTCAACAAAAGCTTCAGCAATATTTATTCCTTCTGGCTTTTGTTTATATTTCTGCTTTCATAATAAAATATGTCTGGCAGCTGAAACGAAATATTTTCACTTTTCTTCCACGATTTTCTTCTGCCGTTTTGAGAGGACAAGAACTCATAAACTATTCCATATTATGTTGTCAATTTGTTTATGCCTCGTTCAGTTAAACAATTTGCGCATGTGCACGTCTAAAGAAAAGATGGTTGAGATTTTTTTTGAAAAAGAACAGAAAACTAATTATAAAATATTGACATGACAACATTTTATTACGTAAAAATAATGATACAGAAAAATAGAAAAATTCATATTTTCAAACTAAACTATAAAATAGAATTTTTCAACCAAAAATGATACAATGAATGCAAGGTTAGAGTTAGTGTTAGAGATATATTTGAATGTGTTGACAATGAGACTTTAATTAGTAAGTCGAAAATAATCAATGAATAAAACGTTAAAATAGTCTCCTTGGCACTAAACACACTTATTCCAGTGAGTTTTTATGTATTGAAGCACCTAAAACCCCCTCTTTTGATATGAGGGAAATAGTATTCTCATTGGAGATTAATTTTTAGTTTAGAAAACAAGGAAAAGTTTTATGCAGCTGGCTATGGAAAATGATGCACTTGTAAAAACCTGTTTTTTATCAAAAACTGCTGTTCAAAATCTCTCAGAACTGGCTTCACGTTTTGTTTTCAATTGACCCTGATTCAT
>OY757909.1:39072385-39095836 GCA_963585895.1 Sepioteuthis lessoniana
GCAGAGAAGCAGTCGGTGTATTCTACAACCCCAGCCTATCATTAAGGATTAAGTCAGGCCGAAATAGACATTTTCTAAGCTGCAGGGCATCAAATATTCTATGAAATCAAATATTCAACATGTTACCATTGCCAAATGCAGATAATAGTTTTTTGTTTTGTTTTTTTCCCTTCTTTTTTCTTATTGCAACGGCAAGATCGTCATTCTGCGACGATTTAGTAAATAGCAAAGTTTAAAGTTAAAGAATAAAACTTCGGCAAGATGTCAACTGACATTCTTTATCATTAGGAACGTGATATTTAATAACGAAAATCAATTTGACGCTATCCAAATTGGGTCATGAAGCTAATCCTTTATTTCTTCAAACGCCATTTTGTTTATTTAGTTAACAAAAAGTAGTGTAAGCTATAATAGTATATTTAATTGTATTGTATAGGCAGAATAGCGTGATCTGCCCCTGGATAGAGCTATATATAAAGAATGGAAGGAGACGGCCATTTGCATTCTATTCCAGAAGTTGATACGAGACGGTCATCACCACTGTCTTATTTTACAAGTATAAGATACAATAGTTTTCGAACTTTTAAAAATAAAACATTGTCACAAATAAATAATTTTTGCCTCTGAGATTCGTTGATTTTATTTCTGTTGCTTTTATTGAATTCGGTTGAACCATGTGCAAAAAATATTTTAAGAAACAATTAAACTCAAAATGTAAATATGAACGAACAATATACGCGATTCTTTAACTTCCAGGCATAAAATAACCCCAGCTACTTTAGCATGGTGTTAAAGTCAATCAATTAATCAATAAATAGAAATAAATGATCGAGCATGATTTTTTTTCGTACTATTTTATCGGAAACGAAGCAAGAGTAAATATAAATTTAGTGATCCAGAATTTGGTTCATAAATATCATGGGAATTATTCATCATTATTCTCAATCGTTTTTCTGTTCCAAGAAAACGCTGACAATAGCTTATTTGCCAAAATTTTCCCGACCGACACACCCAGGTTCACCGACCGAATCATAAAAAGCACTAAAAGCTTCGATGTTCGTCCGTCCGTTTGTCCACTTTATATCCCCAACCATTGAAACCCGACCAACTTCTTCATTATCCTTTTTCGGATAATACCAACTTTAGAAAGATCAGCCTGGATTTATTCACTGTCCGGATTGTGCACAAGAACGTTGTGATTTCTGCGTCTCGACCTGCTTAACCTGAGTTGTAGACACGAGATGAATAATTGAAGTGGTTGGGTGGGTCGAGATATTCAACTTTTAAAAACTAAAGAAGACATAGATAATTCCAAGGTGAAGTGACAAAAGTATGGCTCGAGGAATGTCTAAACGTAAGATGTGCGTTCAAAAAGTATTTAGACTGAAGCTTTACGGTTTGTTCTTGTTTTATTTTGTTTTTGATTTATTTGTTTGTTTGTTTTTTATTTACAGAAAGACGTGTACTTAACTGAGCAACTTGTATAATAAAGACATAATGTCTAGAAATCTGGACGACTGTCTAGATGAGTCCATGTGATTAAAAATTTCTTAGAATGAAACCAGTCTCCATACTTTTTGAATGGGCAAAGTCAATTCGGCTACTCTTTTTACCATAAAAGCAATTGTAATCGTTATCAGCAGCGCTAAAAATGTACATCCCAATATCTAGAATACAGAATAAAACATGAACACATGGGTTCGAATGTTTCGTCTTTTCATCAACTCTGTTAAATGATGGACCATTACTTTTTGTTTGTTGTGAAAGAAATAGAGGGAAAAGAAAAATCTACACGGAAAGAAAGAAAGAAAGAAAGAAAGAAAGAAAGAAAGAAAGACATAAGGCGATAGTACTATACATCAGATATTTATTGTCTGCTTGAATAGAATAGAAAGAAGGAAAAAGAAAGTAGACAGAAGTAGAAAGATGGTTGGTTGGTTGGTTGGTTGTTGGTTGTTGTTTTTTTTACAGCGTATCAACCCTTTCCGGGTCATTTAACGCCGAATTAAATTGTAAATAATTCAGTTTAGTTTAAGTATCATTTTTGCTTACAAACAGTTGAATGTCAATCAATTCAGTTAAATGTATTAACAGTTCTATTTCAAACAAATTAGTTTAGCATAAGTACACTGTTTAGTTCTATTTGACCCATGGATAGGACCCCACCGGGGGCTATTATTCCTAACCATAGTGGACCTGGGAGCGATAGCAATGAAAGAGTAATCAGCTTTCCCCAAAGCTCCAGCATCACTGGAACCTTACCATCAGATTGTTCAGTGTCATAACCAGGACACTCGTTGGGGAGGTCTTACCCTTCTGCAGAGAAGTAGTCGGTGTATTCGACAGCCACAGTCGACTGAGCAAAAGTAGAAAAATATATAGAGAGAAGAAGAAGAAGAAGAAGAAGAAGAAGAAGAAGAAGAAGAAGAAGAAGAAGTGAGATAAGCTATTGACAGAAGGGAATGGAAGATGCATATTATGAAAACTTATTTTGTAAGTTGTTTTTTTAATAAAAAAAATTGATGCGATTTCGAGAACAATTATAAAAATCTCCCTAAAGTCAACAAATTATGCATATTGTCGTTATCAATGATACAAACGTATATAATTCAATGAGTGATTTTTTTCATTTAATAAAGTTTTTCTAAATTTCTTCGCAAATTTCTTTATCAAAGCAAAAAATATTTACACGAGTTCAAGATGTATTTGATATTTGTAGTTTCAGTTTCTTTGTTTAATGGCATATGAACTTTTACAGGTAATTTAATGCAAAATCCATTCTCCTAGAAGGACAGTAGTGGTACTATTCAACACAGACCTGGGAGGATAAAGGGGTCTATACCATTCCCAAAAGTGAACGTAATAGCGTGACTGAAATTTGAACTCGCTTACTACTATTGCGCAGGCTTTCGGTTTAACCATTACGCCACAAAGAAACCGCTGAATATTTGTAAAACACATGTGTTTAAAATTTTAAACTTTATGGATATTATAAAATTGTTTCTGCTGTAACTTTTATACATTATTTAATCATTCTTTATTAAATCAAATTTCATTGTCAAAAGTATTTTTTTTTATTTAGCGGCACTCTTCGGTCAGTATTATCTATTTTCAAATTTTGTGCAAATTTCAAACAATCTAGTATTTCTGTAATCTCTCGTTTATTTTGAGTCTTGTTTCGTTTCTGTAAACTCTCTCAACTGGTTGTTGTCAATCGGTCGAACGTCTTCGGTCCTCCATATTTTTAAGACTCCCATATCTGTTTCAAATTTTTGGGGTTACGATGTTGAGCAGTTCGTTCATTAACAGACACTTGATCAAACGGCTGATACTATGAGCAGTTTTCTTTTTTCTGATTTACGTCTCATTTTGAATCCTTTTTAAATAAAACCACTCAAATCTTTGACAACCTAAAATAAATACAAATAAACGGTGAACATAAAACCATTAGCACAAATCAGCAGAGCTAGTCCGTGCTTTACATATTAGTGAATAAAGATTTAATATCATTTGAATAGAGTTACATGATATTTTGTACCAGTGTTTTTCAACGGGGTCTCTACTACCCTCTAGAGGATTTTATGTGTAACGAGAAAAATCATTTCCTTAGGAGACATTTAGAGGCTTGACAGAACAGTGAGTAAATTTGTATATTATCATCAGGGAAGTATCGATGAGGGATGAACAACAGCAAACAGTCGAATTTGATTAAGTTGGGTTTAGTTATTTGGATTAATGACAAATCCTGCTTGTACACATATACATGATTTTCAGTGAATAGTTTGTAGGTGACTTTATTTCTAAACGAATTAAATTCATTAATGTAAGAAATACTTGAGACCATTCAACTGAGCGGAAACAAATGATAAATATTAAGTATACCTCATTTGTTTGCACATAGTTAAATTGCCTCAAGCATTGCTATTTCACAGTCCTAATTCTATTCATCAAATATTCCTAAAGTTGGCGATCGTAATCGAGGGTGACCCGAAGGCTCCCTTTTCGATAGCTACTACACCAAGGTGTTGGGGAGGGTGCTATTCCTTTCCCTGGATTGTTCCACTTTACCCGTGATCCTTACCTTATAATGCTGAGTGTTAAGCAAGGAGACATCAAGTACCACTTTTTGAGTCTTTGGTATGATTCGACGTGGGATTGAACCCGGGTCTCCCGGGACATTGGTGAACACTCTAACCATGATACCAATGTCCGGTTTTGGTATTAATCCTTTGCTTGCACGCAGTTAAATGACTTCAAATATCTTTATTTGAAATTAATAAATCTAATTAGCATAAATCATTTATTTGCACCCAGTTGAGATGGTTTCAAGTGTTACAATCTCAGTGAAATTGACCCTCAGACACCGCCTTCTAGACCCTTTCAGATAAAATCAGGTTAGGTATTTGTTGGCCATAAGACCTATTTGAAGAATATAGTCCGGACAATCATATAGGTTCTCGAGGTGTCATGAACACTCAACCGTTCGTCTAGCCCATTAAGGACCAAAGTGAAGTGCTGGAAGTCACGTGACCAGGTTTAGAACTGTTCAAGCACCAGAAACCTGTCCTTTCAGGTAATTACCTGGGTCATACCTGTCTGGAGAGGCGCAATCGAGGTATTCTACAGTCCCATGTAATATGGCGGCGAATTTGATTGATTTAAGGTTAACAGAGTACACATTACGCCATCATATTTTTTAATATGTAAAATTTTAATGATGAATATGACATATTTCAAAGACGTTGTGTATTTAGTATAAAGATTTTTGAAATTGAATCGCCAAGCTGAGTGTGTTACGGCCTCTATCGGATGGTGTTAGGAGAAGGCATCGAAATGTTTTAGCCGCTCTGTCGGCGAAACTTATAATGAAATGACTGTATCCCATGTAGACGGATGTAATCCCTTTCTAAAAAAGGATGACCTGGATGTGACACTACACTGAATGATTGTGAGGCTCCAGTTCTGGAGAGATGAGTTTGGGCTACCTTCTCATCGTCATTACTCCCAGGTCTACTCTGACCCAGAGTTGGAGCACCCGTTTGAAAATTTTTTGTATTTGATAAAAATACTTGAGGCAATATAACCGTGTGCAAAAAAGCTTAAGGAATTACACAAAAAAGTAATTATAAATGTAGAGTATAAGCTGTTCCCCAACCTCTAAGCATAAGATAACCAAAGACGTTTGTTATGCCGTTAAAATAAAAAAGAACGATATTTGGGTGGGCATTTGCACTAAATGCTCGGGAAATACTGCTTTATATCAAAATTCGCATCATATTTTTTAAATATTTTTTCTTTATCAACTTTATAGAAGAGGACTTATATATGGAGAAGCTTCGAGGTCAAAACGAGGCTGCATCTACGAAGGGGATTTCGACACAATGGCGGAAAACCAACAAAGCCTAGAAGTATTTGATGAAGCAAGTATCTAGTTGCTTAGCAACATGACCTCGTTTGGAAACGGGAATGACTGATTTAAACGCCGCCTTAGATTTCTATTCTATTGAATCTCTGAAATAGATGATTTCGAGCCTCTTTTCTCGAGAACTGAATACGATGAAGCTTCAGTCAATCGATTTTATGGTGGCGATGTGATCATCGTCAAAGTATTTGGCACATTCGCTCTTTGTGTCGGGGTCACGTGGGATGATGCGAGGAACGACAAAAATGAAAAGCAAACACAGACATAAAACTACCTACAACAAAAATGTATATAAATATAGATAGATAGATTGATAGATAGAAAGAAAGTAATGCAGCAGTTTATAAAAATAACCATTTATGATAAAATAATGTAGACTTGTACAGTGTAATAATATTTTACGTTTTTACGTTTGCATTCAACCATTATATATATATATATATTACGTTGTCGGTTAAGGTTATAACATACTAACTATATCTCCTGCAAAAAAATAGGACCCTGATAAAAATGGGTCTTTTGGGTATGATGCTAAACTGCATTCAGTGGTGAGGCTCAAGTTCTGGAGCTGTGGAGAGTGAGGAGTACTCCTTCATTGCCATAACTCCCAAGACAACTCTGGTTCGTAGTAGTAGAAGTACCACTTAAGGTCACATCAATAGTTCAAAGAGAGTTTTGAAAATGACAAGTGGGGGATAATAATGTTTGAAACCGTAGAAATATGTGCAAACAAATTTATATTATTAAATAGGAATTGTTTCTTGAAACCATATGATTGGATATAAATTGTACGTAATAGATAAGAAAACTTAAAACTTTATAACTATGTGAAAAAAATTATTTGTATTACATAGCATTACATGTGTAATACTAACTCTCCTGGTGATCGAAAATCATGAAACTCCAAGTCGTGAATTTTTATCTTATTTTACATTTTTTACATATATTAAATATAAAATCTTAAAAAGTTTTCCTACAGCACGAGTTTCATGAATATTGTGAAACTCTTGTAGTGGGAAGATTTTGGGAATATTGTTCTTTTTAAGCTATTATTCTATCATATATATTTACATATTATCATATATGTGTATTACTTCAAAAATATTCTACTCACGGATTGCTTAAAAACTATGAACTAGAAGATCAGAGAATCTTACAACAGAGACTGTGCCGAGTTTGGTTTCAAGATGTTTTCTTGTTCTTCTGAAGTACACTTTTCTTACTTTTCTTTCACTTCGGTTGGTTTATTGGTGTCCACTTCTTATATTTCCACGTATTTGTAGTTCTCTTCCTTCCGTTGCTTCTCTTTCCACTTTTCATTATAAGCATGGTACATTTTTTTCAATCCCCAATTCCATTCCTCTCACTTGGCTGTTGATTCTCACAGATTATATTATTTTTCGCCCTACGAGATTTTTTACATCCGTTTTTCCTGGCAGACTTTGGCTGAACTCTGAATGACATGAAGTCTCCTCAGGTCACCAGGACTCTTCTAAATATTTTAGCAGAGCATTACAGTGATTTACTTGGTTTCGATCAATAATTTACGGGGTTTACGTGGTTTCGGTTCTTACTCTGAGGCATAGTTTCTCCATTTTCCTTTCTGAGAACTTAGAGACCGTTTAAAGTGCATGTTCAAAAGCTTTTTCAGCTCTCTGGGAAAGATCCAAATTATTATTTTAAAACACACACACACACACACACACACACACATATATATATATATATATATATATATATATATATATATATATGAAGGTCTTGTGATATGTAAAGAATTTAAATATGCTTTTAAAAAGAGAGTGCATGGTATTAAGAACGTTTTAAAATCATAAAAACGAATTAAAATCATAAAAAAGGGACCTTTACTTTCGGTCACTTCTCTTCAGTGAATTGTCGGTGACAATCGATTTTGTACTAGAGGAAGTAAGCATAGGGTTGCAAGAAAAGGAAAATCCAGGAGTGTTGAAGAAATACATATTAAAAAAAGAAAAAATTACTGTAAGCCAGCAGAATCGGTACGGTTAATGAAGTTTTCTTCTGATGGTCCGAGAAGGTTATTAAAAAGCAATAATGGTTAGGATTGCTTTTGGATACATAATTCTGGTTTGTATTTTCTTATAATTAATGCTTCCAGGATGGAAAGCTGCAGTTCATTTGTTGATGTCTCCAGGATAGTAAACATAGTAGGATTGTATACGCAGGCCTGATTGGCCAATATATATATATATATATATATATATATATATATATATATATATATATATATATATATTACTCAAGATGAAGTTGTTAAATGAACAAATTTGTACGGTTATAATTTTAAGTAAATGCAGTCGATTGCGTGTGCAAACCTTTTATGTTATTTAGACTCTTTCTTTTTTGGACCATTGAATGTTTTTCTACTGATTGCTCGTTGGTTTTACCTAAGAAACTCTCATTATATATATGTGTGAATATATGTGTGTGTGCGCGTGTTTGTGTTGTGTGTGTGTGTGTGTGTGTGTGTGTGTGTGTGTGTGTGTGTGTGTGTGTGTGTGTGTGTGTGTAGTATTTTCTTCATAATATGCTTAGTACAACTGTAAACTAGAAACCATAAATTTCTATTACATACAGTTAAACAAAATAAAATTCTCTAAATGCTAAAAGCCATTATAATATTGCCTTGTCATTGCTAATGAAATCAGTCGCTACAAGTCAACCCAGGTACAAATTTTTCGAGAATTCGCTCGATTGCGTGGCCTGGTTGGCAGTAAAAGAGTTGATCGGTCGGTTCTTTATTTAATGGCATATCAACCTTCGTGTGTTATGTAATGCCAAAGCCATCTTTGTAGAAGTACATCATCATCATCATCATCATCATGCCACGCAGCCAGCACAGATCTCCCTGACTCTCTCCTGCCACCCTTCTCTATCATCCATCGCTCCAGGTAGGTCTTCAAGGCTTCATCCTGTATTGGCAGACAGCTGTTGTATATAGGTTCTAGCTGGTCGTCCTGCCTTTGCTCGTCCATGTGAAGGGGTCTACAGGAGTATGTCACTGATGATTTCGTCTCTACTTCTCCAGCAGTGTCATGCGTCTATGGTTCGTAGTAGTGGTTCTATTTAACCTATATCTGGAGGAATAAGGGGGTTCATACTTTTCCCAATCGTATTTGTCCTAAAGTGAACGTAATACTGCGACTGGAGTTCGAACTCGCTTACTTTGATTCCGCATACCCCTCCCCACTAAAAGAGTAAAACGTGATATACCATCTTTTCCAAGAATTATAGAAGACACTTTTTCTTCACATGCTACCAGCTTATTTGCATGATTCTTAGTTTGCTGGGATTGTTTGTATTTTTTGGTATTGGAAAATCATTTTTTCCTCAGAAACTGCTTTTGAGCTTGTTCTAAAAATTTATCTAAAAAAATGGTTTTCAATAGCAACACAACTTTGTGTCAAGAGGCATAGAAATTAATCAAATCCCTTCGCCACTCTAGGTAGCACCTGCGTCCTCATTTAAAAGAGGTATGGGTTAGATTTATTGCTCGACACCTGAGGCAATATGGAATGCCGGCAAAACTGAGCTCTTTTTTACACCACTCTCAGGCGACTTGGTTCCTGCAATGTTTCGCTAATTAAACTGACCTTGTATTAAGTTCTAGTAGTATGAGGAGTTGGATTAACATAATCCAATCAATCTATATATTAATTCCGTTGTAACTACCTACCTTAATTTCTAGGATTTGTTGTTCGTCACTCTATGTAAGGATCGGTTAGTAATACCAACCAACTTGTTCTCAAGATTCGGTTTGTATCACTCAGTAGAGAACGGGTAGACTACATATTAACTCTGCTCTATCTACCTAACTTTGTACTAGAGATCTGGAGCGTGTCACGTTAAGTATGGAATGCTTGGTGAGTTGATTTTATGGCATATCAATCCTTGTAGGTTATTTAATGCCAAACTTTTATACAAATATATTGAATATATATGATTAGTAAACACATTTTATTGATAACAGTTTTAAACGAACCTAAGTTCCTTTTCTGCACAAAATGGTTTAAAGTATTATAAAATTAGAGTAAGAATTTAACATCTGTCATTTGTTTGCACACATTTAATACACAAGTCAAAGTTATTTGGCCACCCAAAACATTTTCATTTCTCATCCTAAAAGTGTTATTTTTAATGAAACAAGTTAAGCACTACAATGGTTTTGTTTATTATACTAAATTCAAGTATTCCTGAGTCACATTAAATACAAACTAAACCAAAAAACACAAAAAACACACAAAACATGGGATTCATTAAAACGTCCTCCTTCGGCCGATTTCGCTTTTTCTCAAATTCTCGGCATTTTTCCACCAAAGACTGGAGGCAGAGTGAAATAGTTTTGCCAGATCTCTTGCAAGAGTCGCTTGAGATGGGCTGCACTTGATTGTTTAACTCTGACATTTTGCTCAAGTTCATCCCGCACTAGTGCTGATTGCACCGGCCAAGACATCACTTGAAGGATGTGGTGTTTCTCTTTGCTCTAAATGTACCTCTGGTAGAGTTTACTTGTATGCTTTAGGTCATTATCTTGCATGAATACAAATCTTTGATCCACAATCCGCACTTCAGATGGGATCGTGTGATGCTGAAGAATCCTGAGATAGCCAGTCTTATTCAATTTTTCCCTCATCAGGTGCACATAACCGACTTTGCAATTGGCAAAAGCGCCCATCCATACACCAATTTTTTGCCGCACATAGCCCTCCAATTCGAGCCAAATATTTTGAACTTTGATTCGTCGGTCGAAAGGATTTTATTCCATTGCTCCATTGTCCATTTTTCGTGCCTCTTGGCCTAATGAAGCCTTTTGATATTGTTTTGCTTCCTCAACAGCGGTTTCTTGACAACAATCCTGCCACATAAGCCAGCTTCACAGAGTCTTCTCCTCACAGTGGATGTTGACATCATTTTTTCACGACATTGGTTCAGTTTTGCAGTGATGTTTAGAGCAGTCAGCCTTCTGACACGTAAATTGTCTTCTGCTCTATTTGTGGCTTTTTGTCTACCAGCCCTACTTTTGGTCTTGTTTTGTCCCGTTTCCAGATATCTCCTAACACTATAACCACGATATTTTCTGGGAATTTTTATATTCAGAAAAAAAGAAGAAAACGCCTTCAAATCAATTTTCAAAAGATATCGAGTAAAAGTTAGCAAGAATGAGGAATAAAGCTTTTTAGGGTGGCCAAATACTTTTGATTGGTTGTGTACTTATGATTTGTAAGTTTATAGTTTGTTGGTAATTTCATTTTTGAATGAATTAAAACTGATTTGTTTGCACACTAGTATTACGATTCTTTCTACTCAGAAATCTTATTGCAATCTTAACATTAATAATCCTATTCAATATTAATCATTTCTACTCAGGAGAGTGGTTACGAGAATTGCTATTGACCACTAATTATTATATTGAACATTATTCATTTATTTGCACAGCCAAACTGTTAGAATTATTGCTATGGTTATACCAATATTTCAAATTTGGCAACACATTTAAAGAGATTCAAATATTGCTATTAAACATTATTCACTGTAACATTATTCATTCGTTTACGCACAGTTAAATGGTTTTAAGTATTGTTATGTATCACTAACAATTCAATTGCCATTTGTTTACTCACAGTTAAATGAACTTGCAGTCCTATTTCTTACAATTCAATTTAGCATAATTCATTTGTTTGCACACAGTTTAAATGTCAAACAGTTCTATTTGACCCATAGATAAGGCCCTGTCAGGTGCTACAACTCCAGGCCAGAGTGGACAAGAGAGCAATGGTAATGAAAGCTTCAGGACTGGAGCCTCACTATGTCATATCCAGCACACTGCAGAGATGCAGTCGGTGTATTCTACAGTCCAAACTGACTGATCTACTAAGTAAGGAAAGAATAGACTATACACGAATATCATGATTACTAACTACCTAAGTTATTCCTCGAGCTTTAAAGAGCTTCCCGCTATGTGTGAAAGTGATGGATAGATGTTAATGCCGTAGTGATTTAACATGTTAACTATCATGTTCAAGAAATTATTTGGTTTTAAGAACCTTATAATATAATCTTTATTAAATAATTATAACTTCAAGTAATTATTCGTAATACAAATAATTTGTGCACTGTTATATTGTAGCGGCACAGCCATTCTCACCGAATTCGGGGTGATTCCGCTTCCAATCTGCTGATCTTTCTGCTGGTCGGATAGATCTTCGGATGACACGGTCGATTCGTTTTCAGCCCACGTTGAGTTTGTTCTTTGTTTTTGTTTTTTTGTTTTTGTTTTTTTTTTTGTATTTTGTTTTGTTTTGTTTGTTTTGTTTTGTTTTTGTTTTTTTTAAGATCCCAGCAACAGATCCATCGCTAGTCGAAGTCTCCGATTGGCAAGTAAGCCAATAAGACTCTTCAATTAAGATAGTAAAAGAATAAAAGTCGACACCCAGAAACAGTCAATAAAACTCAGCTTGTAAAAATAACAATATTTAGACCAAAAAAAAAGTCTTTCGAAAATGATACATACGTGCAGAGACCAGTTTACGAATTCAAAGTTCGTCAATTCCTCGTATAAGTTTTAAGCTTTTCTTTTCTCGCTGTCAATAGAGTGGTGCAAAGCAATCGGAAATGGTGGTTATGTTAGCTTTCCTCAATCCTTGGTACTACTTCACAAGTGCTTATTACGTTAAGCTTCTTTGCTTTTTCACAGCGTTGTATTATGGTCGGCTTTCTTCACATTCTATAATCTGGGCAGTCTGGTACAAGGTCAAAAACTCTGGGCTTCGGGGAAAACTGCTCACCGACTCACGTGCAGCACTTCCTTCTGTCTCTGTCTCCTTAGTTTTCGTAAATGTCGTAAATATATATCTTTTCCACTGGGAAGTGGGGAGGGTGGGGTTTTAAGGAAATGTCAATTTTCTCCTAAGATTTGTCAATCTTTGATAATATTTCTAGACGGTTTCTGTCCCCTATTTAGCACCCTTTTTTTTTTCCTTTTTTCTTTCTTAAATGTTGTTGTGTGAAAAAAGACAGAATAAAGACGACCACAGTGGGTATAGAACCCTGACGCGATAAGATCAAACACTGGAGAACAATTTGCAATCACAAATAAACATTCATCTTGATGAATAGATTAAATCCTTCAATCTGAGTAGATTCGATCGAGGGGCCGTGAAAGCTGCGTTTTTATGCAAATTAATTACGTGAATTAATTTCGTGAATTAATTACGATTTTGCCCGAAGTTGGTATGCTGCTTTGTTAATACTGATTGTGAGGGAAGAATTAGAGGTACAGCGTTTTCTGGTCGATGAACAAACAAAACTACAGGTCTACTGCATAAAAAAAAAAACTTTCTTTTTTAAACCAAAAATACAACGATTTAATTACTTCTAGAGGAAATTGCTTGATAAAACAGATATTATCAAGTATTAAGCATTAGCAAACTCTACTACACAGAAACTTTGTCGCTCAGAAAAAATGCTATTTAGATTATAGAATTTTATTTACTATACTTACTATATAAAATATAGAATTTTGCATGGAAGCGTACTTGCTTTAGAGAATAACATATTTATATTTTCCGTTGGTTGTGAGGTAGTTTTTTCGGCTTGTTGAATTATTTTATGCAAAATTCAGTTTAACCATTATGATTTCCAATTTTATAAGGTAAAATGTATCTTCCAATGGAAGTGAAAGAGCAATTCTTACTTAGTTGCAATATCAATGTTTTAAGAGTCAATATGTAACTGTTGTTTAAAATCATTTTAAATATTATCTCAGACTGATCTATTTGATCCCTAGGTGTGGACCCTAATAAGTACTATTACTCCGAGTCAGCATGAACTAAGGAGTAATGGTAACGAAGTGGTAACTTGTGGGAATGAGCTTCATTGCTAGATGAAGTTTAGTGTTATATTAAGAACATGATTTTTTAATATGTTGATTGAGGTGCATTGCCATTAACTTTTTATACGATACGTGTAATGTTATTCAACCTACAAGTGTTGTCAATATGTAACCAATGGAAGAATCTTTTTAATATTTAGGACTATCTCCCACTCTCCCTTCTTCCTCTCTCTCTCTCTGTCTCTCTCTCTCTGTCTCTACACTTATATACATATTTACATCATAAGAAGGCGAGCGTTGTAAAGGACACGAGTTCAAACCATGGCAGAGGCTAGTTTCCTTTCACATTGCACTAATACATGTGAAAGGCATGAATCCAGTTATTCAGTAATAATATTATCTCGATTGGATTTCAATAACCAATTCCGCCTCTTCGACTTACTGCCAGTTCAATACTCGATTTCCTCCTTGCATCCTATTAATTATTTCTGCTCCTTCCACTTTCAGTGCTTGGCTTCCTATCACCTCCACCCAAAAAGGGGGAGGTCTTTTTTCTCTTCTCCTGATAACGTCAGTAAGCGTCAAATCATAGCGGTTGACCAAAATTTTCCACACTTGAATTCAAAAAACTGTTATTCAGAGTTTTTCGTTTCCAACCGATAATTGTACTCAGCCGATTGAGAAGCCCTGACCCCCTGGGTCAAATCCGCCGTCGATTTCGCTTCGTCATCTATGGACAATGGAAATAAGTATTTCCTTCAAAATTCTGCTGACAAAACAATTTGTTTATCTTTCTGACTGCTTCGAGCTGAACAATAATAATATATTTTTACACTTTTCCTCGCATAAAAATTACTTTTCAACCTCGACTCGTTCTTTTAAAAACTATTTCCGTTAATTTTTACTTTTGTAATGTACTGACTTTATTCTTCTAAAATCCATTTCGGCCAATTCTTATTTTTCAGGTTAATAAATTTATTCGGCTAAGTTCTCCACCATTGGATAACAGTTGGATTTCTGATATGCTACAGAACCCTACGGTAACACTGGATCATTAGTTTATAAATATGCGTATTATTAAAAACCTGAAGTGTTGGAATAATTCTGCACACGGAACCAGAGTAGTTGATTTCGCAAAGCAAAATATCAATTAACTTGAAAGCAAATAAAAATTTATTTTCTTCTTCTTGAATAATAATAATAATAATAATAATAATAATAATAATAATAATAATAATATAGTGAGCAATGTTTGAAACTAAGTTAGATATGTGTATTACATATTTTTGTATCATATTTTGAAAATTATAGACATAGAATCCCATCTTAATCTCGAATTTGATCATCGTATAAAATCCGAAATAGCACAAGTGTCAAAACTTACCGGGTCATAAGTTTATTGTTCTCTTCTCAAGAAGTATCTTCTTGAGAAGAGATGAATAATCTTGCGAATATTACGGAATAAATCAGATATTGCGGGTAGAATGTTCATAAATATATCTTAACTATTAATAAAACGACTCAGGAATAAAACAAAGAGAAATCAGAAATGAGATAAGTCTGTAATCGACTAAAATGTACTTACAGTTTGTCTCACAAAAGACGAGGGAAATTAACGCCATAAAATTGACTTTGTTACATCGAAAAGGGAATTATAATCGTGAAAGAATTATGTAGATGATTTGTTTACTCAAGGATGTTATATGTACATATATATTGGAAATTATACATGGCACTTCAGGCGGATAGAGACATGCATCTCTTTACCGATCTAGTAATTCTTCAAACTAATAGGTAGAAGCATAGCATCGCATATATAGATAGGTTGACATACGAGTTCACATGCATCTCTCTTTGTCCACTCCTATCTCGTTTCTCTCTCTCTCTCTCTCTCTCTCTCTATATATATATATATATATATATATATATATACTTTAACATAATATATATATATATATATATATATATATATATATACTTTAACATAATATCTTTTACAGATTAATTCTTTATTACGATTGCTTAATGTTAGATATGTGTATTACATATTAATAATGGGTTTATTACAATTGGCTTATTTTCGATTCGTAAATTTTCTTATAATAAATAACTTGAATGCTTACAATATTTTGAATTATAAAAATTAGGCTTTGCAATCTAATTTAATTTTTCTCGTGTGTTTTTTTTTTAATTGATAAAACGTGATAGTCTCAATTAAAGTAGAGTTTAAACTTTATCGATAGATGTTTAAAATAACACTTTCTTAGAATTATCTATTCTGCGATTGGTTTTTTAATCTTTTAATGATCTGTAGTATGTGAATTAGGGATAACGGTATTTTTTTAGAAATATATATATATATATATATATATATATATATATATATATATATATATATATATATATATATATATATATATTTCCTGTTGAAAGTTGAAGATATCATACCTATTATTTTTCATATATATATATAATTGCTTATATTTTCTTGTTTAATAAACAAATAAAATAGATCATTTTAATTTTAAAAGATAAATATAAAGATTTTTTTCAAATTTCATTCTCGCCGAAAGTAATATAATAACATCTAATTATAATCTTAGATATTTCATCTGAAGATGGTTTTTATAAAGTTTATAAATCGGACTTATAATAATTTATAGGAACCTAAAATAAATTTATAATACCAAGAAAGTGATTTTTTTTTCTGTTGTCTTTATGTAAAAGACTTTTTTCTGTTGTCTTTATGTAAAAGACTTTTTGACACGTTGGGTGTTGATGTATCGTTAACCCCAACTTATTATACATTAATAGCCGTTAATATTGAGCACTCATATTGGATACTACTACATCTTGGATTTCCTCCTTGGATAATATAAAGAATATATATATATATATATATATATATATATATATATACATAAATATATATATATATATATATATATATATATATATATATATATATATATATATATATTAAATACCCAGATGGATACTTTGATAATTGAAAGCATTATGACGCAGTGCAGTAAAACCGTTATAATCCTGACTGCCAGACTTTTTCGTGTAGCTGTTATGGAGAAACATTTGTGGTCTGAGAAGTCGCCGTTGGCCAACTGGGGAATTATAACAAACGTCAGTCAGTTGTACCTCCTCGGCAGGCCATCCTAAATCTTTGGGTTCAAAGAAAAAACATTTATTACTTATTATATATATATATATATATATATATATATATATATATATATATATATATATATTCAACTGCTGTTTTGCAGAGTGCTGCTTCCAAGATATGGTCGAAACAGTGCGCAGCATAAGGGCTTTGTTAAAGTCCTGGTACGGCAACCAAACAATAGTACTGACACGAACACAACAAGGAAGAGTTACTGTTTTAATTTATCCGAGATATAAGATTTCTATGTACTCGTCGACCAGCAAATATCATTTCATAACTTTTTATGTGTATGTTGACGCTTATCTCACAAACCATACTAGTAAGACGAATAAGGCAAGCTGGAGAACTAGAAAGGAAATCAAAAGCGAGGTTCTCTAATGGACTACAACGCGGAGAAACATTAGTGTGGGTCGAACTACAGAAACCAATTCTTCATAACATGAAAACTTGCTAAGTATGATGGTCACTAGAGACGGACAGCAAGAGAGATCCAAAGGATGATCTTATCATCACTATTTTTTACTCGTCGTGAATTTTTCGCGCCGGCATATTTTGTGGTCTTTCAGTGGCTATTCTATTGCGTATTTTGGATTTTCGCTTTGATATAAATTGGCTTTGTTTTTAGAAGAGATTCAGTTTCTTTTGAGATTTCCCTTTCGCAGTTATGTCCATGTCTTTACATGAATGATCACATAAGTTTGTCGCATAAAGTATCCATATAGTTTTTTCTTCTTATTTTTGCATCCCAGTTTTTGTTCATGATCTATTTGTACTTACGTTACCATTGCTGTAATTGGTCTCTCTTTTCGTTTTCTTTGATTTTCACTCTGTAGTCCAAATGGACAGCAAAGTCCACTAAACGTTTGGTTTTCTTTTTTGTTACGTATCACTAACTCTGGTCATCTGACCGGGATTATCTCACAATCCCAGAGAATTTTTTTCGTCTCATCCTTTAGGGCAGATTCTCGTTCGTGCATATACCATTGGTTCATATGATCAAATTATAATTTCTGGCACAATTTCTTAGACATGTCCAGGTTTTTTCGTGAGAGATTTTGCCAGTTAGACACTTGAAATATCTATACAATTGTTTTTCTTCCCATTTCTGTTTCTTACTTATGGTTATCTTGTTTATCTTTATGTTGTAAGTGCTGTTTTTAGTCACTGTAATTAGTCTTTCTTTGGTCTTTTTCATGTAGTCTTCGAATTGATGCATCCACGCTATCTTCAATGTTGGCGAGTTGTCTTCGTCGTTCTTTTCTTGACTCATATCGTCTGTCCATGTCATCACAAGAAAATTAGGCCTTGAACATCGTCATAAACTTTCTTGCCTTCTGGTTCATTTGTTTAAGTTCTTCCCTTGTCCATTTCAAGAATGTTTGTGGGAGAATTATATATATATATATATATATATATATATAGGGTGGAACGATAAAATTGTCGTCCAAAGAAAACAACACTACAGCTTTATTTTAAAACTTTTATTGAAAAAATCAATTCAGGTAACTTGATTATGTAGTAGAGCTGACATCTATTCAATGTAGTCGCCTTCAGCCTCAATCACCGCCTCGATACAGATCCGGAACTGAGAGCATACCTTTTCCACAAGCGCCGGCGGGAGCTCGGCGAATACTCGGCGGATGGCGGCGATCAGGCTGGCTTTGGTGTTGTGGGAGGTCATGTTGGTGATGTTCTCGACGTATGACCAAACGAAGTAGTCCAGCAGGTTCAGGTCGGGGGTGGAGGGGGGCCAGTGAGAGAAGGATACAAAGTCAATGCACTCCTTCTGAAGCCAAGCCTAAGTCTCTTCGGACTTGTGGGCCGGCGCCGAGTCCTGCTGCCACACCCAGGGACAGCCACCGGCCACCTGATTGCACCAGGGGATCACCACACTCTTCAGCACATCCAGGTCCACTTTGGTGTTGACTTTCAAGCTGACTTCGAAGATGTGAGGTGGCATGATGTGGCCCTCACTTAAAAACCACACCAAAGACCATAACCGTAGCCGGAAACTTTGCTTTAATCACCCTGGGCACGTCCCTGATATTCGGAGCAATCCAGATTTGCATTTTGAGGGTGCTGGCAATGGTCCTGTTGTCATAACTTGGATCGGTAGAGGGCATGAGTTGTACAGCAGCGCATCTCCGATCTCGCTCGTTGAACATTGTGTCACTTTCAGACATGATAGAAGGCCCTTATTGCTCTTGGGATTTTTACACAACTGGCCAAATAGTAGATGGTCTGCAACAAAAAAGAAAACCAGTTTTCATTTAACGGAAATGGAATCATGTCGTCTTTTCTAGGGCGACAATTTTATCGTTCCACCCTATATATATATATATATATATATATATATATATATATATATATATATATATATATATATTTAATTCATGGAATTTAGACTGTGATTCCATGAAACCTATTTCATGGAATTTTTTGCACAACAACAATCATCAGGCAGTTAAGAAAATGAAATGAATCAAAAAATACAGTCAAAAAACCGGTGGGATTTTGTAGGAATCTTTACGTGTGGTTCTAAGTGTGTGAGTGTGCAAGCGTGTGTGGGTGTGTGCGTATGCTCGTGTGGGTTATAATTGCGTATCAATGACAGCCAACACTGTTTTATATATATATATATATATATATATATATATATATATATATATATATATATGTTCCCCCACGGGGTTGAGCACTCTGACGAAGGAATTTACGGCTGCCACTTGCATAATGCAAAACTCTTCGAATGAATTGCGCACTCTGGCATCCGGTAAGGCAAAAATGTAAACAAACGAAGGCTACTACATAATTCCCGACCTGACTTGGTTCGCTTGCTGGCTGAGCGGTATGATACAAAGTCTAACGTAAAATGGGTGGGTTTCGATCCCAGTTTCGAGCATCCTACGTGTCTAGACACACTAAAGATTTATGATACAACGAAACACTCTATCTGTGGATGACAATATATATATTTATATATACGCTCATTCGGTTGAATTTTGTTTAGTACATTTCTTTTTTTTTTTTTTTTTTTTTTTTTTGGAGGGGTCGACTTACTCTCCTGCTGAGAATGCAGTTGGCGTATTCCAAATCCCACCTACCGAGTATGAATTTCATTTATTCAACATTGTTAAAACGATCAACAAAACAAAATTAACGATTTGATCATTGCAGAATTTTATTGATAAGTTCTATTTGTTTGTTGATTTTTATATTAAACTTCTAACCTACCAAAACAAATTGGAAAATGAAAGTGTGTCTTTTTTCTGAGTTAAATAAATTGGTTTTTTGCCAATGTGAAACGTTGCATGAATCAAGCCAACAAAAAAATTCATCGAACCATGAAATAGGAAAAAAAGTCTAATTGACATATATACCTTCTATGAATTTATATGTACACTATACTGCAAATTGATTGTGTCACAAACTAACAGAAGAGATTGGTAGTCGATAAAGTCGATGATTCTTTATACCGAACGAGAGGTGCTTGTAAAGTAAATAAGAAGTAAATATTGTGGTTCATCGCAAACCCACAATGCGACTGACTTTATTTCCCAACGAACTACCCTTTACAATATGTTAGTTAATAACACGAATTTAAACTTTGAACAATTTTTCTATCTGATCTTCCTCACCTTCAGACGCTAGTCATACATTTTTATAGTTACATCGTTGCTATGATAACAAATATTTCTTTTCCTGAAAACTGATATTCATTTGAATTTCATTCATAAAAAAGTTTCGAAAACACGACTTAACAACTTATATTTTGCCACCCGAACTTGATTTAATTAACTTCGTGGATAAGTCATTCTATTCTGAAGTCTGTTGAACATGGTCGACATTAGTGACGCTTCAGCCGTAACCAAGCACTTGTGTGGGAGAATTAATTCACACTAACGTATTTTCTCAGTCTTGAATGGCGGGGAAAGTTCGTTATGGCCATTGTGTCCCCTGTATCTATTAAATTTTGTATAATAAATAAATAAAAAAACTTTTGGAAGAATCCACAAATTTGTTAAATCCGAAATTATTGATACATATACTTCTGCAAACAAAATACCAGCTGACTTGCTAACAAAGCCTCCATCTACACTACTATCATTTCGAATCAGAGTGGCCCTAAAAGTAATGGAACTGAAGAGGCACTCGATATTCCCCAATATTTCAGAACTAACGCCTCACCACTAGATGCATATTATCATATCCAAGACACTCATATTTTAACTACAGCCGATTGGTCCGATTAAATTGTTAAAGTCAGAATCCGGTATATAGAAGTTCATTATACCATGAGTTTTTACATATATATATATATATATATATATATATATATATATATATATATATATTAGGTTAGATTATAAAATCATAACAAATTACTCCCGGTTGAATAGTATTTCCGCCTCACAGACCGACAACAAATTTACCAAATACGATAAATGTTCTCTAATAGAGAGGAAAGAAAAACATATCAATCAATATCACATCAATGCTGAAAACTCATGAAGGTGGATATGCAATATTTTGGGAAACGCAAGAGGACTTAACAATAAGTTAATGCCTCAAAAACTATATATTCTTACCCTTAATAAACACTTAAATCAACATAGTATAATATTATTCTTATTAACTTATATATACTTGATTTTTATACTTAATACGATATCTTAGACAAAAATGAGTAAAGATTATATTCAAATCTTAAAATATTTTTGAAAATAACCAAAAGATTTTCATTATCGAATGAAATCCGTTGAAAATGTTCAATCTTCATTAGTACGAACACTCATCTTACCTTATAAAACCGGAGAGGTTCAACAATCTTAAAATGTATACACATTGATACTGACAAAAGTGAAAATGGATCGGGACTTAGAACAAGTAAAACTCATTTACGAGCATTCATCTGTCCAATTTTTCGTTTATACACGTACAAACATATGCAGAGACATATATATATATATATATATATATATATATATATATATATATATATATATATATATATATATATATATATATATATTGAAGAGTGTATATATAGGCAGCAAGTTATTATTGAAGCAAGACGATGTAACACGGTTTATTGTTTTTAATTTTATTTTTCAAATTTCTTTGTTATCTTTCTTGTGTCGGGATCTAGATGCTAAAGTAATGGTCCCATATGGTCGAAAACGCTTGGGCAAAAGATATGGGTCAATTCCTTTACCATCTAGATCCCGACAATAGAAAAATAACCAGCAGAATTGAAAATATAAAATCAAAAATAATAAATAGTGTTCCAACATCTTTACCAAAATTTGCCAATATATATATATATATATATATATATGGGCTATGAAATTTTGATTATAATCTTTTACTCCCTCCTAAATAAAAGTATCAATATCATCATTGTTAAAGTCCGTGTGGTGCCAACATATTGTAGTACTGACACGGCTCCAGTTTGGAAGAATTCTTGTTTTATTTTATCAGAGAGATCAGATATTCACACACACACACACACACACACACACACACACACACACACACACACACACATAGATAGATAGATAGATAGATAGATAGATAGATAGATAGATAGATAGATAGATAGATAGATAGAAGTATAATTAATATATTTTAACTAAGTTAATATCTAGAATAATTCTCTTAAACTTTAGCTACACTAAGTTATAATCAAAAACTTTTTTCCTTTGATAATAGAAAAATTGAAATTAATAACTATAACAACAAACAATTTTTATATAGAAAGCTAAAACAAAAATGATTAAGAAAAAGGTCAATACCACCAAAATTTAAATATAAACATAAAGAGAGATGGATAGTTCTTTGAAACAAGTAAACAATTTAATACATTCAAAGATTACTAATAAATCTCCAAAAATATTTTTTTGAAACTGAAATAAAAGTTTTCAAATTAAACTAAAATGAATAAAACCCTATATGGCTTTCAAATAATATGCATAAACCTGAAATCAGGTTACAAATATAAAATAAACAAAATTAATAGCAACAAAAACCGTAAATAAAAAGAAAAAATTCGTAACCATTAATTTTTTAAGTGTATAGATTACAACGCAATATAATGCGTAATATATCCCCGGCGTTTAACGAGAAAAAGAAAAAAATAACCAAATTCCATTTGAAATCCATCTGACGAACTTTAATAAGCGAAATAAATTCATTATGGAATGCAATTTCTAAATTTCTTGTTTTTTAAACAAATATATATATATATACATATATATATATATATATATATATATATATATATATATATATATATATCGCCAATAAATAAGTATACTTCTGATAGATTTTTTTAATAAAAAGTTAATCTTATTCTGAACTAAGCAATTATTAGGTGTAATTTATGAACAAACTTTAAAACATTTTGATTTTGTGACCAAAAATTTGAATATTTATCAGTGCCAAAATAAATATGTACTTTGAATATGTTTATGCAATTTTATTTTTGGTTACAGATACCAAGGTTTTAGAATTTCTAGTCGCTAGGTATTATATAGCTAAGAAGACATTATTAGCCATTATTTATGACCAAACTCTACTACAATAAACCTCTGTAACCAGAAAAATCGTGTATCATTTGATACGTAATCATATATTTGATTACAAAGTTAGAGTTGTAGAGTTATTAAAGATACTCCGCACAAACAATTTCGGACGCAGACTACACCGATGACATAGCGCTTCTGGCAAATACACCCACCGAAGCCGAATCCCTGCTACACAGTCTGGAACGAGCAGCTGATGGCATAGGCCTCCATGTCAACGCAGACAAGACGGAATACATGTGCTTTAATCAAAGAGGCGACAGCCCTTTGAAACAAGTTGACAAGTTCACCTACCTCAGAAACAGAGTCTCATCAACCAAGAAAGACATCAACACGCTACTAGCAAAAGCATGGACAGCTGCCGAGAGACTATCGGTCATATGGAAGTCAGACC
>OY757909.1:39096036-39106036 GCA_963585895.1 Sepioteuthis lessoniana
GATCTGTGCTGGCAGTGTGACATAATGATGATGATATTTGATTACAGAGTTTCACTGTTGTAGTATTACTAATGTACTTCATTATGGGCGATAATCATGTTCGAGTACCGAAAAATTCTGTTCAATATAAACCGCTTGACTGATTACGCAGGTGATTTGTTTATCACGGTAAAGGCTTGAATAGATCCATCTACACATTTTGGGTGACATCATAACAGAGAATGAGGCATAACATAAAAACTCTTCGGCTTTTGAATTCAGAATGATTACTTCGTTTTTTCTTCTTCTACGGTTAACTTTTCTAAGGTTTAAAAACCCAATCTGCCCTACTATTTAACTATAGCTGGAGTGTAACAGAGCCGATTGGAGAGGCGGAGTCTAGCCACCTAGAAATACTATTGGGCGGGGATTTTAGAAGATTGAGTACATTGTTTTTTTATAGAATGATACAATATATTGTCACTATGAGAAGGGAGAGAGAAATTCAATTTTTGGCTAACAGAAAAATTACAAAAGCTTTGAAATTGATTTTCTATCCAGGGAAGGAAAGAAAAAAAGAAAAGCTAGAATCATAGAAGTCACAAGTCAAAACAAGTTCGTTCTCTAGACTCCAACTTTTTTTTTTAATTTTTTTATTATTGAATGATCAGCTGGTCCGCTTATTTCCGCTTTCGGTTTTTGGTTGCCGTGACCAGGTTGACCCTAAGTGGACCGGCCGGGACACCCGTTCATAAGAGGGCAAATATATGGATTCAAGCCTTTTCTTATTTATGAATATCTTTATTTACCCAACCCCTCCACTACAGACAGGATGTGACACAAAGTCAAGTCTAAGCTCGTTTGAATTCTAGATCATTGTTCTCCTAGACTGGTTGCCTTAACAAGATTAAAGAACTTAGTCAGGCCAACTAATGACTATAACAGGGGGAGGAGAACAGATAGATTCGTATCTTTCACAAAGCATTAGCAGGAATTAAAATGCATTATGTGAATTCAACTCATTGAGTTTCATTTCGAGAAGATAAACTGTTACATATATATATGTGTGTGTGTGTGTGTGTGGTATTATTATTACTTTTATTATTATTAGCATATATTAAAAATGACGGACAAGGTTTAAAAGTTTGGGGCTTTTTATCCGTTTTTTTGTTTTTTAGTAGGTTGGCCTACGCGTTTACACCTGACCTTACGCCCACCTAAAAATTCTTGGAACATAGAATTAACCCAACATAAAGGCGCATCAAAGTCCTCGAATGGTCGAAAGTACTCGGACAACACGAAAATCTGCTACCTAAAAACCATCGCTAGCATACCATTATCCTCATACCATCATCAGGGTAGTTAATATATGAGGTAGTATCTTGAGTTATGTTTAATCTTATTTTTAAAACTAAAGGAAAAACTGAGAAAGCTTGTAATATCTTTTTTTCCGTTTCTGACGTTCTGTTACAAAACTGTGTAATGTAAGTATCCGTCAAAATTCATTTAAAAAGCGTTGTATATTTCTTTGAAAATGTATATATAAAATATAAAGCTCTATCTGACATTGGTGCAATCATGGTCACCAAAAGGAGAGCAATTAAATCAATATCAGATAAGGCCGAAAGGAGAGCAAAATGGCAATTGATAAAACGCAGTAGCACATGGAGAAAGCAAAACTAAAATCAGTTTTGCATTTAGGTGAATGATTTGAAAAGTGTGAAAGGAGAGTGATAGAGAGAGCAAATTCTGGACTGCAGTTCGGAAATACTGTAAAGTCTTAATCTATAACTTTGACCAAATATCAGTTCATTATTGTATATATTTGTATTATAAATGTTTTTTTAAGTCTAAAAAAGATCGTATGTTGTTAGTTTTTTTTTAGTTTTTTTTTTTTTTTTTGTAAATTGTTGGTATGAGAATTCTAGTAAATACCCTTTCTACCTTGTTGAGAAGGAAGAGGGAAGAGAGAGAAATAAACTAAAAAGGGAGAAATCTCTCCTCCAAGAGGAGAAAAGAAAGAAAAGAAGAGAAAAAAAAAAGAATTCTGTGTTCAAGTTAAAAAGATAACGTTCTTAAACAGTCCCGTCAGGTTTTTATTTCTATTTTTATTTATTTATTTATTTATTTATTTATTTATTCATTTTTAGCCAATTGTATTTTCTCGAATCGGTTTCGTTTCTTACCTTTTGTCGTGAATGCAAATTTAGTGTTCCTGTTTCGTGTTTTAAGGCATAATTTCATTTGTGTGTGTGTGTGTGTGTGTGTGTGTGTGTGTGTGTGCAAGTGTAAGCGTAAGCGATTGCACAAGTGTGGGTGTGGAGGGGGTATATATATGTTCATGTGTTTGGTTCGAATGTGCGGATAGTTATTTTTTATGTACTTGTTGGACGTCTTATATAGATTATATTTTTGAATATACTTAACTTTCGAAGTGAACATTTGTAGACGCTCTTTTATCCGAGTTTCATCCGAATTCTGATTCATATATATATATATATATATATATATATATATATATATATATATATATATATATATATATATTTGTTTTTTGTTGATTTTTATGCTTTTTTTTTTTTTTTTGTATTTGACTCGAATTCATGGGTGGGTATTTGCTATAATTGTTAAACGAGTTTTAAGCTGATCAACTTAGTTTTCGAAATAAGTATTTTCATAAGTTCTGTCGAAGTAGGTTTATATTATTTATATTTCCATAGGATATTTCTTTTGGGTTTTTTTTTTCATTCATGTGTTTTATATGCATAAAATCAATACACTTTTAACTATTGGTTTGTTTGTTTCTTTTTTTAACTCTAGAATTCAGATAGTTTTAATATATGTGCGAGTTTTAGTCCGTGTGTGTGTGTGTATATATGTGTGTATGGTGTTTTTATTTCAGTCCACTTGGAATTGTAAATATTTAACGTATTGTGTAACCTTTTAAAAGTGAAATAGTCAACTCAACGCAAGATCCGAGCCTTGCTAAGAAACTTGTCAATGCCACGTAGGCAAACTGGTTGGCTAAAGCAATGGCCAACCAAGTTCGTGGAATCTTTATAACGGGAACTAGCGTTTTAGTTTTGGGTTGCAAACCGGGAAGTGATCATCCCGAGTGGGGTCGGGCTGGCGATGGGGTATTATGTTAAAAGACCCGAAACCCCTGACGACCCAGCTAAAAAGACATAATTGATGACGTCACCCAGTGCCTTTTAAATCAAACCAGTGTATTTCTTACATATACCACTAGCTACTGTACTTCGCTTTGCCTGTTTTCTTTTTCTTCTCTTCTTTCATCTTTTCTCTACTTTATTATGTTGCTATCAGTAATTGTGGAAGAAGAATTATGACAAGAAGTATTGTTGAAAAGCATTTGAAGTGAATGTAAATGAAAAAATTAACAGCGAAAACTATTTCCGGTAAGGGATGCCTAAAATATGTTGACCTAATCATTACTAAAAAGAGAGAAAACCTGAAAAAAAAAACGGGTCTTTTTCTAATAGCATTGTAATTAGAAATAATGCTAGATTCAACAATCTTCCCGTGTTTTTTGTTATGTATATTAGCTTACATTAAGGAATCTTTAAAGCTGCGATTAGTTTCTACATATATATATATATATATATATATATATGTGTGTGTGTGTGTGTGCAACATATGTAACTTCTATGCATACATATATGCATGTATATATGGATAGATTACTATATATATATATATATATATATGATATTCCACCTATAAAATAAAACAAGATAAAATCCCTCCTCACTTAGAATCGGGAGTGATTTTACCTTGTTTTATTTTATAATTGTGATATCATGACATTTATCAGCGTTCTTCTGAATAGAAGTCTATATTTTACTTATTTAGATCATTTATAGCAATAAATTATATATATACATATATATATATATATATATATATATATATATACTCATGTATGCGGGTTTGAGTGTTGGGTGTATCATTATGATTGAGCCTATGCGTGTATACCAACGGACGAGTGTGAATTGTGTATGCTGCCTAGAAAGTGGTTAAATAAACATTAAACGTGCAGAGGAATAGAAGACCGACAAAAAGCTGAATAAGTAAACTTGTTACAAATGTTGTAGTCCAATTATTCACACTTTTCAGCAAAAATCCTACTGCATTCCTGCGTTGTATCTCGAACAATATTTACTAAACGAATGGCCTCCTGTCGAAACAAGCGACACACGACTCTTAGTTTGTTGAGGCAGATCATTATGCAGCAAGAAAAATAACAAAAAGAAACCGTGCTTGACTTCGAAAAGAGAAGGAGAAAATGCAAAAGGCATAATTGATCTGGAAATGAAATACTCCAAAAGAGAGTAAAACGAAGAAACAGAATAGTTGTAGGGATTCCAAGGTCCCATATTTCCTCAAGGGTTCCCAGAAAATTCTTTCTTGTTTTTCCTATATTTTCATATAGCTTTATTCATTATAAAGATTTTCATTCACAGTCGACGGGGCCAAGAATAAGCTGACTGCATTCGCAACGGAGAGGCAACTCGTACTAAATTATTTTATGTGAAGTCAGATTAACAGTTATAGTCTCCAATCACATACAGTACGAAAAATGTATATTCACAATCATTTTAAACAGCCAAACATGTCTTTATCTCAAACAAATCTATTAGACCCATAGATGAGACCATGACAGTTACTACCACTCCCAGTCAGAGTAGATCAGAGCATAACAGCAACAAGTGAATACTCTGTACTCTCTCGAATACCAAAATAAGAGCCTCACGATCGGACGCCGTTCAGAACATAAGACATCCTTTTTTGACAGGTTGACGGGCGGGGCAGGGAATTCGGTGACTACATCTTCAAATGAGAGATAAGACCAGCCTCTCCAAAGGGCTTTACTGGGTATGACATTAAACTACATCCATTGTCGTGGCCCCGTTTCCGAAGCTATGGTAAGTGTAGGGTCACTCTGACCTTGAAGAAGGGATACCTGTGATGGTTCCATCTACGGATCAAAAAGATCTGTGTGAAAATGATTAATATTATATAGGAATACTCGAAAGAATCTGTGTATTTTTCCTTGGACGTGGTAATACGATAAAGAAATGAAATATAAATAGCTTCGTACAAAATTTGGACTTGTGTCCCTTTTTTTCCATACGATGATAGCTGTAACGTGACCCACCTCCGCATTCATTCATATATATATATGTGTGTGTGTGTGTGTGTGTGTGTGTGTGCGTGTGTGTGTGTGTGTGTGTTTAAATAGAGTAACAAGGAACGTAATCAAAATCTCTCCTTATCGCTTTCTTACTGACTCATTTACTCATTCTTTCTTTCTCACTCTCTCTCTCTCTCTATATATATATATATATATATATATTGCTGTATATCAATCAATAAATATTTATATATAATATACTAGATGACCTGTGAACCGGACTGGATTGATGTGTTCTTGTAATGAAAGCAGTCCTTGATCGTTCTATTTAGTAAGCAGTGAACAATTCAAGTGAATATTTTTACCTCTATTGTATCGTGAATTTGAATTATTCAAAATAAGGCATTCAGGGCCAATTTCGCACCGACAAAAATAGCATTAATTTAAAAATTCTACTAAACGTTGCAGGACATTTCAAGTGTAGTGCTCCAAAGAGAAAACCGCTGTAATTTGTCTTTATTGCTTTGATACAGTTACATACACTCATATATAATATCCCTGTAATCATCATTGTTTTCCTCTTCTTTTTCTTGACTCACAGATTCTGTTTACGTCATCCCTCATGTGTAAGGCCCTGTGCATCGTTATCGATTTCCTTTCCCTTTGGTCGATCTGTTCGAGTTCCTCCTTTGTCCATTTTAAGAAGGGTCCAGAGTATCTTACAAAGGAGAGTGTTCAGATATGTATTTCTTATATAAGATTACTACTGTAGAATTTGGTTTCAAGGAATTTTCATGTTCTTCAGAGGAACTCCTTTCTTACTTTTTCTTTCGTCTCTGGTTGGTGGTATCTTCTTCTATTATTTCCCGTTATTTGTATTCTTCTTTTTCTCCGAGTGTTCAGATGATTCCTTATTGGGCAGTTCAATTCATCCAATTATTTCTATTTTCTCTTTTTTTATTATAATCATGGCACATTTTTCTCCGGAAATCCATCGCTAAATCTTGGCTGTGGATTCTAATAATATGTATTAGGGTTTAAGTGCGTTCATCGCGTAACAGTTAGCTTTGTGGGAAAGTAGACTTGGCTATAGGAGTTCAAATTCTGATCGCGGCTGTTTGTATTTCGAATAGAGCTTATACCTTTGAGAAAGTAACGAATCTAACTATTCTCCCGCTAGCTAGGGCAGACTGGGTGTTTTAACCTTGGTAAGGAAACCGGTTTTAGAGAAGGAAAACTTTGAATTCAAATCAGCTGTTGTCCTGTTTATTTTTAGCATGTAATTTATTTACACCATTTTTATCAGAAATAGTCGTAGCGATTTGTTTTTGCAATAGTTGAAACTTAATTCCGTCAAGTCGCGTTTTATAGTCTACCGTCTCGTTGACAGATTCATTGTTCTGGGGTTGGGTGGTTGGTTGAGTTTTATGATACACCAACCTTTATATGTTATTCAATGCCATATATATATATATATATATATATATTTATTAGAGTGGTTTATGCTTCTGAGTAGCTCACTTGGTGAGTTAATGGAGGACCAAATATTGTAATATTGTTAAATAGTGCTCACCAGCAATGATAGAGCTTTTACATCAAAAAATACACACACACACACACACTATATATATATATATATATATATATATATATATATATATATTATGTATATATATATATATATATATTAAATGCCACAGTCAGTGACTCTAGGTTTCATGCTATCCGCATTTCACTCTTTTCGAACAAAAAATTAATCATATTAATCGGTCTTTTTGAAAACTTTCACTCTGTTTGACGAATGCGGATCGCATGAAATCCAGGGTAACAGATTCTGCCATGTATATATATATATATATATATATATATATATATATATATATATATATATGTATTATTTTTTTAAACAAATAGTTTTCAGATAATATTCTTAAACAAGCCAGAGATCATTTGTTTGCTCAAAGTTAAATGGTTTTAAGAATTGCCATTTATTGTTTGCACACAGTCAAAGAGTTCCAACTATAGTCATTTAACACTAATAATATTAGTAGTAATCTGTAGTAAAATATTGAACAGTTATATTTGATCCATAAGTGTGACCCAAACAGGTATTACCATTCCGGGTCAGAGTGGACCTGAGAGTAAAGGAAATGAAAAAGTAATTCACATGAGCAAACTCCAAGACTGGAACCTCACTATCAGATGTAGTTTAATGTCATATCTAGAACACTAAATGATTTTCAATTATTGCAATCTAAGTCGAATAATTCTGTTAAATATTATTTGTTTGCATTCAGTTAAATGGTTTCAAGTATAGTAAACAATTATATAGTTCTATTTTACCTATATATTTCGAGCCGTAACAGGTACTACCATTCCGGGTCAGAATGAGCCAGAGAATAATTCCAATGAATGGGTACCCCACATTATCTAAAGCTC
The DNA here is from genome assembly GCA_963585895.1 of Sepioteuthis lessoniana. Lineage (NCBI taxonomy): Eukaryota > Metazoa > Mollusca > Cephalopoda > Myopsida > Loliginidae > Sepioteuthis > Sepioteuthis lessoniana. Next base: position 39,103,610 of record OY757909.1, read on the forward strand.
CTGAATTAAAGCCTCACTATCAAATAGTTTTGTGTCAAACCCAGGACAATCGTTGAGGTGTCCTAACCTTCTGCAAAGATGCCGTCAGCGTATTCTATAGTCCCAGCCGATAGAAATATTACTGTTTGGGGCATATGAAAGTGTTGCAGCGTGAAAACTGTCGATCACTTTAGATCTTATATAATTTACATTGTTGTATCGATCAAAGAATGAGGTCTAAGGAAATTTCAAAGCTCTCAGTCTCCATTTTTCTGTCGATGTTGCTTGCATAATGGTATGAGTTAAAAGCAACTTGAAGTACGACTCCTATTCAGTGATCATCTCCTCAAAAGATCTTAATCCTTTCTCTGAACTCAGCTAGGCCTTCTTAGGCTCCATTATTCAATCACATCAATCCGACGGAATAAATTAATGACGGGACGTTCACCTTCTGCCATGAAAACACAAAATAGCCAGCCTCACCCCTTCGAACACACACACACACACACACACACACACAAGTATAAATACCAACCAAAAGAAAAGCCGAATGTCGGACGCCGTTCTAAAAGTGTGAGCGCAAATATTTCATTCTCATCATACGAAAGCAACAGTCTCTTTTGGCGTCGTGAAACACTACACGTCATCTGACGAGGCTCCCTTTCTACTCGAGGTAATCTGATTGATTGAAATTCAAAAGATGAAGATAAAACATAGCTGAGTGTTGTCATTTGCCCATTCTCTTGTCAGACCTTTTCCGACATTCCTCTGTGTCGTTCATCTGCAGTTAGATGTTCTTGTTTTCCACTCAATACAATCACAAAGAACTCTTTTTTTTCACTCTGACATTCTTCGTCCGCCATCTTATTTTTTTCTTTCTTGTCTTCCGTTTCCTTTGTTTTTTCTTTTATCTATCTATTTATATATCTTTTCTATTTTTATTTATTACTTTCTTTTTATGATTTCCAGGCCTTTCAATCATTCTCCGTTTTTATATATTCCTTCCTCCGCGGCACAACGCGTCTTGCTTTTCGTTCTTTCGTTCTTTTCGTTCTTAATTTTTTATAGCCCAATCGAGGGGGGGGGCGAGCTTTGAACGCACTTACTATATCTCTTGCAGAAGAGAAAGAAAACCCTGCCACCAAAAGAAAAAAAAATAGATGTTCTGAGTATGACACTAAACTGCATCTGATAGTGAGGCTGAAGTTCTGGACCTCTCGGGTGTGTGGAATAATTTTTTATTGCCATTTTTCTCATGTCCATTCAAACCAGGAGTGGTAGTCTCTGTTAGGGTCCCATCAGATAGATCGGTTTAAAAATTATTCGTATTCAACAGGACCCTATGAAAAATAAATCCAAAGAAACAACTAAGCAGAAAATATAATTATCATAACACAACAAACGCGATTGCTTAACAACTAGGCGTAAGCTAACCCGTGACAAATTAACATGCCGCAAAAATCAATCAATCAATCAGTTCTTTTATTTTATTGTAAACTCCATTAAAACGAAGCTCAATATAATGAATTTTTAATATCTTTAACATCATATTTTACTTAACCTCTCTCTTAATGTCGCGGTCAGAGGGTAAAATTGTTTTTGGTTGGTTGTGCTTTACGGCATGTCAAACCTTGTAGGTTTTTTAACGCTCCAAACTACATCCATTGTCCACACAGAGCTGATGTAAGCAAGTGTTCACCGGTCAGCAAACACTGGTGAGCCCATGTATAGGAGTCCATTGGAGACTGTCACTTATGTGTTTGTCCTTACTCTTCCAACAGAACCTCACATGTCTTGCACATCTTACTTTTTTGGTTTTTGAGATGGGAGTTAAGTGGCTATACAGCTGCTGTTTTTTTAGAGTGCTGCTCCCATGATTCGTTCAAAACGGCACGTAACATTCTTGTGTTGTTACCATCAAGCTTTTTCTCTATGCGTCCCGTAAGTTTCAATGTGGTGCATCCATAAAGCAGAAATCCCGCTTAATTTTGACGGGGAGATTAGATTTCCATATCTACCTGTCGATAGCATTACACGCTCTAACCATATAATCGCCCAGTCGGATAGGGTTTTTAGAAGACATCGACTGCACCTCTGCAGAGAGGTTAGACCCCCCCCAATGAGTGTCCTGCATATGACACTAAACAATCTGATAGTGAGGTTCCAGTAATGCTGCAGTTTGATGAACGCGGAGTACCCCTTCATTGCCGTTGCTCCCAGGTTCACTCTAGCCAGGAGTGTCAGCACTTGATAGGGTCCTATATCTATGGGTCAAATAGAACTAAACTGCGTACTTATACTAAAGTGAATTACACAAAATAGCAATGTTTTGATATTTAAACTACGAACTAATGCTAAACTGAATTTTTTGAAATGGAACTGTTTTTATATGCTAAACTGAATCGTTTGAAATAGAGTCGTTTTCACATTTAACTGTGTGTAAACAAA
>OY757909.1:39111036-39136036 GCA_963585895.1 Sepioteuthis lessoniana
GTTGCTTGTTTATCTATCTATATATACATGTGTGTGTGTATGTGTGTGTGTGTGAGAGAGAGAGAGAGAGAGAGAGCGCGCGCGTGTGTGTGTGTGTGTGTGTGTGTGTGTGTGTGTGTATTTAATATGCGGATAGTTGAAGAGTTTTTTTTCTATACATTATAGTGAAAAAAATAACATCTTTTATTCTGAGAAATTAGTATATTTATCTAAAAACGTGTATATAGCGTTACCTTGACTTACGACTCTTCTGACTATCCTTTTTTGGCGGCGGAAATTATCACAACTTGAGACAGGTTACTGAACTTTTCATTGTAATATAGTTGTGTGGAGTTCTGTTTAGTCTGATAAGGGAAATTTAACTAAATGCAATCAGTAAGTTATTCATTTATTACCATTTCAATAATCATTACAATAATTTTATTAAAAATAATTTTTAAAGAGAACACTGGTTTTGTTTTGTTTAATTCATTCAACAGCATACCAACTCTCTATGGGTTATTCAATGACAGAAACTTTGTTCTATTGTAAATTTGATTTTAATCCTGACAATGATTTCAGAGTCAATTTTTAATCCCACTTTCTTTGACTATAAAACTAATTTCTTTACGCAGTTTTATGTACTTAAGTATTTCTATCTAATACAGATAATTTATACTCAATTATATGATTTCGTGTAACTATTTCTACGCAGTAATATACATTTATTTGCATACAGCTATATTAATTCAAGAATTTCTTAAACAAATAATTTTTAGCAGATCTATTTGACTCATAGTTGAGATCCAAACAGGTACTACCATTCCAGGTCAGAGTAGACCTGAAGTAATGGCAATGAAATGGTATTCCTCATTCTCTAGATCTTCAGAAGAGGAGACACCACCAGATGCAGGACACCCTTTTTAGAGAGAGGGTATACTACTATAGTTGGCGTATTATAGACCCCGCCGACAAGGATAGAGAAATGAATATATATATATATATATATATATATATATATATATAGTTGTAAAGTAAGTAAAGTTGGCGACCGTAGTCGAGGGTAACCCGAAGGCTCTCCTTTCGATAGCTACTACACCAAGGTGCAGGGGAAGGTGCTACTCCTTTACCTGGATTGCTCTACTTTACCCTTGATCTGTACCTTATAATGCTGAGTGGTAAGCAAGGAGGCATCAAGTTCCATTTTTTTAAGTCTTTGGTATGACTCGACCAGGGATTGAACCCGGGCCATTTGCGAATCCTCTAACCATCATGACGATGGCCGGTTATATATATATATATATATATATATATATATATATATATATATATATATATATATATATATATATAGCTTCAGGGATTCAAAAGACTTTTCGTGCTAGTATTTGATGTAGATAATTCAATAGCAAGTTGAATCATCTTAGATTTCTTTCATATCTATCAATCTATCTATTCTTTAATTTTTTCCTATCGATACTTTAATTTATAGTCATATATATATATATATATATTTCTTCTTTTAACTTAACGGTTGTTAATTCGTGAAAGACGAGACGTACTCGGATATCTCTATATTGTTGTCTTTTAATATAAAATATTTGGTCAACATGTTTTTATTGAATGCTATTTCAAATAATACCGCGTACCTCACTCAGTTACTCGGGGTTAAATATTTTGACAATATCATCAGATGGTAGACACTAAATTTTAGGTTTTAAAGCGGCATATAGCTCATTTTATACTATTTTCTTACCAATTTGTTTTATTATATATATATATATATATATATATATATATATATATATATATATATATATATATATATCTTCTAAAGGAGGTATCTTCTCTTGGTAATGTACCCAGTCTTGCAGAACAATTACTCCTGTGGGGTAAATTTGATACTTATTGAGTTTCCCTTATGTTTTTTTTTTTTTTTTTTTGGTGAGGGTGCTTCTTTAAAGTTTAACAATCTAGTATATTCTACCATAGCTAGAGAGTTCTTTTTCTCAGAGGGAGCATTAAACTTACATTCTTGTGCCAAGTAAAGTAAAATCGTTGTAAATGGTTGCATTCTAAAAGGGAAGAATAAAAGAAAGACAAATGGAATAGATTATACAGTTTCATTATATTCTTTGATAATCTCTTTGAAATCAGATTTAATCCTAAACAGCTGGATTATCATTTCTGTCAAAGTATCTAGTCTATTATTATTTTCAGTATTTATTATTGTGTAAGCGAAAAATATAGCTTTGTTGGAAAACAGACAATTATTGTATAGACTTTTTCTGATCACCTGATGTTGTGAATGTATCGGTCTTTTTAATTGTTTTATGCATGGTGTTAGGGTGGTGAGGCTTACGTTCTGGAACGCTGGGACGTGGGAATTTTTCTCTTCGTTATCATTATTCCCAGTTTCAATACATGAAAAAAAGGAATTATTTTTGTTAAAATGAATTATGTATTAAATTTTAGTTATAAATGGGTTGGTACTAAAAAGTTTTCAGTCCCCTGATGAAGAGAATGACATAGAACAGAGTTGCTAAAATTTTTACCGAGAACACTTTGATATGCTTTTCTTTGTTTTGTTTTTTGCTTTGTTTTTGTTTTGTTTTGGGGTTTTTTGCTTTTGTGGGTTTTTTTCGGTTTTTTTTCCTTTACCTTTGCCAAATCTAAGCGATTAGAATATGATTTTGTGAAAATATTTTACTCTGAGGTATTGAGTTAGATACATGGGCCAATAATTATATGTATATATGTGTATATATATGTGTAGGAAAACTGATAACAACGATCCAAGTGGAAGGAATGATTTATTTAGAGGTCGACACAATAGCGTTTCGGTTCTGCTGAATCATCATCAGGGCCATGAGGGATGATATTAACAATTTTAATGTAACGATGGATGTTTAGGAATGTGAAATCCAAAAAACCTAGAACATATGTATAAAAAGAAAAGTTGGCCGTTTAACTGGCGAATCAGCGTTTGATGTTTTAAATTGCGTCATTTGACTTATTAGGAATATTGTATAGAATTTATGTACGTTTGTTTAACGAGAAAGATTTCGAGTCAGAAGGAAGAAAAGAAAGAAAGAAACAAAGAAAAATAGAAAGCATGAAAATTATGAGATATACGGAAAATATTAACTAAGGATGGAATATATTGTAGCTATTTAAAATGTTTGTTCAAGTAAGGGGAAATATTATAAAAGCCAGGATGAGTATTTAGAGAATTAAGGAATGAGATAGCGGCGGCTTCAAAAATTCGTCTAAGATTTTTATAATGGATGTTAGTGAGCATCTTAGCAGAGTTGAAGTCAAAGTTATAATTATGTTGAGAAATATGTAGGATATAATGCATTATTTGAGTTGCCAATTCTTATGTCTCTTTTGTGCTCTTTCAATATATATATATATATGTATATACATATGTTCCCTATTGACGTCATCACACTGATTTCTATGCCATTTTTGTACTGTCAAAAGAAGGGGAAAGTTTTCCTAAAATATCAGGCAAAACACACATTTTATTTCTTTTAATACTTCCACTCCAGTCACCGAAAATGTAAGTTCTGTATTGTATTTTTAAACATATTTTAAAGATATTAGATATTATTTTCGGGCTGTTGGCCTACTGAGTAGAGTGTTCGCTAATGGTCCCAGAGACCGGGGTTCAATCCCAGGTCGAGTCATACCAAAGACTCGAAAAAAATGGTTCTTGATGCCGCCTTGCTTACCACTATAAGGTGGGGATCAAGGGTAAAGTGGAGCAATCCTGTGAAGAGAGTAGCGCCCTCGCGTACACCTCGGTGTAGTACCTATTGAAAAGGGAACCTTAGGGTCACCCTCGACTAAGGTCGCCAACTTACGACTCTTTTTATTCGCCATGTCATCTTTAACCTATATATATTAAAAGCATACGTAGAACCCACACTTTAATATATATATATATATATATATATATATATATATATATATATATATATATTACAAGACAATAATACACAGATATACAAGTATGACTTCAGTTTCATTAGAGAAAAAGTGAAATATATACAAATCGTAGATCACATGTGTTTTAAAATTATTAGTATTTGATAGTAATATTAGAAAACATGTAACTGAGTAAAAATTTATTTTCTATAAGATATGAATACTTAAAATAATATTACTATGAGTATACAAAATATTACAAATTTTATTTTACTTTTTGGAGAGTTTTTCATTCAAGCGTTAGTTAATAGTTTTTCATTGGAGTTTGAGTGACATCAAGTCTCCTTAAGTCTCCAGCATTCTTCTCAGTATTCTGGCTTAAAAAATGATGTAGTCTGGATGGTTTCCACTTGTCCTCTTATTTCCAAGTCTACCTCTCCCTTTACCAATCCTTTGAAGATTGTTCCAAGCGCACCACTTACAATTGATATCATAGTTACCTTCATGTTCCATAGTTTTTTTGGGGAGGGGGGGGTTAGTTCTCAAGCAAAGTCTAGATATTTATTTGTCTTTTCACTTTCTTTCAATTTTACTTTGTGATCTGCCGGGAAGGCAATGTCCACTACTCGGCAGGTTCTATTTTTTTTGTTGACACTTGGTTTGTTCGTCTGGTTGACATTAGGTGATCTATTTGTAACTCAAAATTCTTGCGTACCATGTGCGTCTCCTCCAAGATAGATTCTGGGTTGAGCATATACTACTTCGTATGGTCAAATTTAAATTTCTTGCACAATTCCCAGTGGATCACCTTCCCCAGCCAGTCGTGTCTAGTTTTATGGTCTCTTTGCGCTAATTTGCTGCATTCGCTTATTATTTGATTTATCGTTTTGTCTATTATTATCATTATTATTATTATCAATATACTCCTTACGAGTTTTTCACACCTGGGTTGGTTGGTGGTCTTTCACTAAAGTCTGAATAACAGAAAGTCTCCTCAGGCCTCCAGAAATCTGGCCAATCTCAACAATACTACAGTTTGGACGGTCTCTATTTGTCCTCCGATTTCCAACTCTTCCAGCCCTTTTAACAAGTCTTTAGAGATCGTCCAAAGCGCACCAATTACTATGGGTATCTCAGTTACACTCATGTTTCTCATCTTTCTTTGTCCTCTATCAAGGTCCAACTACTTGTGCTTCTTTTTGCTTTCTTTGGTTTTTACTCTGTGCTTCGTTAGCAAATTGCACTAGATGGCAAATTCTGTTTTTCTTTTCTTTTTTTAAAATTATCTCTAGGTCTGCTCTTCAGGCTGAGATTGAGTGATCTGATGGTATCTCAAAATCCCAGAGGATTTTATGCGTCTCATTCTCCAAGACGGATTCTAGTTTGTGCAATCTTTTGCACAATTCCTAATGGTTCACCTTTCCCACCGACTCATGTCTAATCTTACGCCCATTTAAGATAGTTTAATACATTAGCTTATCATATGATTAATGGTTTTATCTCTGTCACCACATAACCTACATTTGTTATTCTGCTATGTATTATCAATTTTCGATTTAACATAGCGTTGTTTTTTGCTGCTATTAGAAAAGATTCTATTTCTCTAAAGATTTCACTTTTGTAGACATGTCCAGGTCTTCTCAAGTGAGATTTTTCCAGTTTGTCATGTGAAATATCCATACAATTGTTTTTGTCCCCATTTCTGTTTCCTGGTTATTATTGTTCAGTTATTCTCTGTGCTGTCAGTAATGTTTCTGGTCGCTTTAATTAGTCTTTCTTTGCTCTTTTTAATGTAGGCCTCGTATTGATGTTCAGTGTTGGCGAGTCGTCTTCCTCCTCCTTTTCTTAACCCATACAGTCGATCTATGTTATCTTTGTGAATTTTTCCCGCCAGTAGTAATTAGTGGGTTTTCACATAAGTCTGAAAGAAATCAAGTGTCCTCGGATCTTCAGATATCCTCTATGTATTATGGCTGATATTTATCGAGTACCCCACGAACACACGAATATGGCTCATGGGTTGTTTTTTTTTATTGTGGGAACCAGGTGCAGGACCGTAGCCTGGCACTTTGATCCTCATTGACATTCTTCTTAAAAAAGGGGGGCGTTTCAGTCACTAGGCAATAAACCTTGCCGCTCCAGAGAGGGACGGGCCCTGGTGCTGAAGGAGCGCTTGTCTCAGCCGCAAAACGAAAATGCTGGCACCCGCGTCAGGTAGTCCCGATCCCCTGCCACCAAGAAAAAACACACCCAACCTTTTGTATTATGGCTGATTTCAACAATATTGTGGTCCGGGTGGTCTCAATTCTTCCCCATTTTTTCCAAGCTTCTTTCCAGGTTTTTTCGAATGTTCCAAGTCTAAAAGTCTATAACTTATTTATTTCACTGACAAGGTCCAAGTCTTTGTTCAGTTTTTGCTTTCTTTCATTGTCTTCTCTCATTTTGTATTATCACTATTGTAATTATTTTACTCCTTTGAGAGTTTTTCCCAAAAGCATTAGCTGATTGTCTTTCAATGGAGTTTAAGTGACAGTAAGTCTCCTAGAGTCTCCAGAATTTTTCTCAGTATTCTAGTCGATCTTAACAGTGCTGTCGTTTGGATGGTCTCCACTCGTGTTCTTAATTCCAATTCTTCCCGTCGCTTTATCAATCCTTTGGTGACTGTACCGAGCGCAAAGATTACAATTGGTATGACCGTCACTTTATAATTGTCATTATTTGCATATCTGTTGTTATCTGTAAAGATTGAATGACAGCAACTCTCCGAAAATCTCCGGCAAATTCCTCCGTATCATTTTTTACTCTTTATGAGTATTTCACACCCATTCTAACTGGTGGGTTTTTACTGAAGTTTGAGTAATAGCAAGTCTCCTTAGATTTCCAATACTTTTGTAAATGTTCTAGGCGATTTTAACAGTGCTGTGGTCTAGATGTTTTCAATTCTTTTTCGGATCTCCAGTTCACCCTGTCTATGTTTCAGACCTTTCCGTTCCGTTCTAAAACTTCATGTACGACTGGAATCACTATTACCTTCCACAACTTTTTCATCTCTCTGACAACATCAAATTATTAATTTTACTTTTCGCTTTCATCAGTTTTTAGTCTGTTGTCTGCTATAACGCCAAAATCCTATAGACAACGATGTCCTGTCCAGGATCGGGTGATCCATTTGCATCCCAAAATTCCAGAGAATTTTTTGCGTTTCATTTTCAAGAATAGATTCTGTTTTGTGAATAGATTATTTCTCAGCAAGGGCAAATTTTCGTCTCTTGCACAGTTCCCAGTAGATCTTGCCCAGTCGGCTGGGGCTGTAGAATACACTGACTGCACCTCTGCAAATGGGTAGGACCCCCACCAACGTATCCTGGATATGTCACTAAACAATGTGATGGTGAGCTTTAAGTAATGCGGGTGCTCTGGGGAATGCGGAGCACCCCTTCATTGCCATTGTTCCCAGGTCCACTCCGACTCTGAGTGGTAGAATCTGATAGGGCCCTATCTATGGGTTAAATAGAACTAAAGGCATATTTATGCTAAACTGAATTGTTTGACTAAACTGAATAGCGAGAAATAGAAATGTTATTGACATAAAACCGTACTTACATTTAAACTGTGAGCTTATCCGAAACTGAATTATTTGTAATGGAAGTGTCTTTTGACATTGAAACTGTAATTTCACTAAACTGATTGGTTTTATATAGAACTGTTTTGGCATTTACCTGTGTGTAAAAAAATCTGTACTTATACTAAATTGAATTAGCTGAATTAGTAGTTTGACTAAACTGAATAACTGGAAAAATAAATGTTTTTTACAATTAAACTGTACTTACATTTAAACTGCGTGCTTATGCTAAACTGAATTGTTTGAAATAGAAATGATTATTTACATAAAAATGGATTTAGCGTTAAATAACCTACAAAGGTTGATATGCCATAAAACCCAGCCAACCGAGTAGATCACCTTTCCGATACAGCCATGCCTAGTCTTCTTCTTCTTCTTCTTCTTGTATATCATTTGGTAAATCCTTTATGAATATTAAAAACAACAAACGTCTCAGTAATGAACTCTAAGAAAAACTGGAGAGTGTACATGTTTTAGAATAGTTGTTAATAATCTTTATTTACATAGTCTTTTATGTTAAAAAGTTTCCGAAAACATTGACTATTTTTTAGCAATACATAAGTTTTCATTTGCACTAGTAAACATTAATGAGATACTGTATCAAATGTCTCGCTAAAATCCAAATATATAACATCTGCATTAATCACTTTTCAATCAAATACTTTTTTAAAGTTTGGTTTGGTTTGGTTAATTTATTTAACGGTATACCAACTTCTTATTGGTCATTTAATGCCGATGTTCGATTAATTTGTAAATGTTTGATAGTAATCATAACAATTTTTTCCTTGTCATTTTAAATTGTGCTTTTTATTTATCTAGTTATTTGTTTGCACAATCATGTGATCAAGCATTCTGATCCAATACAAATAATTCATCCAGTTATAAGGTTTTCTGATATTCCTGTCTAACACCAATTATTTGCAAGTGACTCAAACTGGAAAACGCCAGGCCATGATGGAATACATAGTTTTTGGTTCCAGAAATTCACCTCCATTCACGACAGACTAGAACTAGAAATGAAAAAATGCCTACAAAGAGCACACTTACCCGAATGGATGACCAAAGGAAGGACCACATTGATCCAAAAGAACCCAAGCAAAGGAACCGCCCAAAAAATTACAAACCCATGACTTGCCTACCTATGATGTGGAAAATATTAACAGCACAAATAAGGGGAGGGATTTACTACTCGCTAACAAGCCGTGGATTGTTCCCCGAGGAACAGAAAGGATGCTGCAAAGGATCCGGAGGTACGGCAGAGTTACTTTACTTAGATCAACACATCCTAAACGAGAGCAAGACCCGACGGAAAAATTTAGTTATGGCCTGGATTGATTACAAAAAGTTATGATACGCAAACCAGGATAATAAACTGCCTCAAAATGTACAAAATAGCAGATGAAGTCATAAACTTTATCGAGAAAACCATGAAAACCTGGATAGTGGAATTGATAGCAGGAGGAAGAAGCTTAGCTCAAGCAAACATCCAAAGTGGTATTTTTCAAGGAGATGCTCTATCACCGTTACTGTTCAGGATTGCCATGATGCCACTTAACCACATACTCAGAAAGTGCACAGCCGGATACAAACTTAGTTGATCGCAGGAAAAGATCAATCATTAAATGTACATGGATGACATCAAACTATTTACAAAAATGGAAAAAGAACAAGAAACTCTAATACTAGCAGTTAGAATATACAGTCAGGACATAGGGATGGAATTTGGCATAGAAAAATGTGCCATACTAATAATGAAAAGTGGCAAAGGACATATGACTGACGGAATTGAACTACTAAATCAAGACAAGATTAGAACGCTAGGAGAAAAGGAAACCTACAAATACTTGGGCATCTTGGAGGTTGACACCATGAAACAAGTGGAAATGAAAGACACAAAAAAATATCTCAGGTGAACTAGAAAACTACTCGAGACAAAACTGTCGTACAGAAACCTTATCAAAGGAATAAATACCTGGGCTGTACTCCTTTTTGAAGTGGACCAGAGAACAAGAAAACTAATGACAATGCATAAGGCATTACATCCCAGAGACGACGTTGATAGACAATATGTATCAAGAAAAGAGAGAGGAAGAGGACTTGTCAGCATTGAAGACAGCGTTGACGCATCGATACAACAGCACGAAGAATACATAGAAAAACACGATGGAGGACTGAAACAGCCATAGAAACGATACTGACAACACGATAGACAACAGAATGACAATTACTAGAAAACAAAAATGGGAAGATAAACAATTCTATGGGTGTTTTAAATGACTAATAAACAACATCTCCCCCGAGAAAACCTGGCTAAGAAAAGGAAACTTTAAGAGAGAAACATAATCTCTCCTAATAGCAGCACAAAACAACGCCATAAGAACCGATCATACCAAAGCGAAAATAGATGACACAACAAAATGGCAAATGTAGGCTATGTGGTGACAGAGATGAAACCATCAATCACTTAATAAGTGAATGCAGCAAATTAGCACAGACGGAGTATGAGACTAGACACGACTGGGTGGGGAAGGTGATCCACTGGAAGATGAGCAAGAAATTTAAATTTAACCATACGAACAAATGGCATATACACAACCCAACATCTGTCCTAGAAAATGACACACATAAACTCCTATGCAACTTTGACATAGACACGGATCCCCTAATCTCGGCCAGGAGACCAAACCTAATAATGATCAACAAAAAAAGAGAACTTGCAAAATTGTCGACTTTGCTGTCCCGTCGGATGACCACAGAATAAAACTGAAAGAATGTGAAAAGAAGGACAAGTGCTTCAACTTTGCTGGGGAATTGAAAAATCTATGGAACATGCAGGTGAAAATAATACCAATTGTAATTGGAGCGTTCGAAACAGTAACTAAATGATTACTAAAGGGACTGGAGGAGTTGGAAGCTGACGGACGAGTGGAGATCATCCAAACTACTGCATTATTGAGAACGGCCAGAATACTGAGAAAAGTCCTGGAAACTTGAAGAGACTTGCTGTCACTCAAACCCCAGTGAAAGACCATCAGTTAATACTGATGTGAAAAACTCTAATGAGTAAATAATAATAATAATAATAATAATAATAATTCTTTAGAAACAATCAAAGGATGAAGTAAATATTCTTAATACAAATAATTTGCACAAAGTTAAAAGTATTCCAATCTAATACTAATAATTTTTAAAGAAATCTGACCTATTGATGTAAACCTAACAGGTGCTATCAGCCCTTGTTGGGGTGAACCTGGGAGTAATTATCATAAAGAGGTATTACTCACTCCTTGCAGCTCCAGAACTGGGACCCCAACACCGGATGTAGTTTAGTGCTATATTTAATACGCGCCTTTGTGGCTCTCTTACTCCTTTGCAGAAGATGTAATCGGCGTATTCTAAACTCCGTGGATAGTGTATAGTGTTGCTTGTAAGCATCATATATATATATATATATGTGTGTGTGTGTGTGTGTGTGTGTGTGTGTGTGTGTGTGTGTGTGTGTGTGTGTGTGTTCTTTCTTTTGCGAATGATTTGCGCGAAAAGCTTGGTAACATGTTAAGGCATCCATGTGAGCAAGCTGAGAATGCACCGAGGAAACTGTTCAGAATTTAATTCATTTATTGTTGTTCTTTTTATTTTAATATTCCAAATGTACTGAATCAAATGTCCTCTGTTTTGGTTCTTTTATGCAATTCTATGTATAAAAGTATTGTTTAGTGTCATATCCAGAAATGATTAGAGAAGGTCAAGTAAAAATGAAACGTAGTTTCGCTTTTCTAAAGAATAGAGAAATCTAATTATATGATAACTTATTATGAATGGATGAATCAAATTCACTGATATATACATGTGTGTGTGTGTGTGTGTGTGTTTGTGTGTGTACGTGTGCATGCGCGTGTATGTTTAAAAATAAATTACCGGTTTAGTTCAATGAATGTTTTTATTTACTTTTTCAAGCGTAAGTGCAATCAGTATACGCCATTTTCAGAGTATATCTGTCTTTACAGGGTCTAACCGAATGACTTAACTGATTTCAAACTGCCGCCGCGCAAACACTACTTGTAGAGAATAGGTGGAGAGTATGTCTTTGAGCAGCAGCCATGGTAGGACATACCAACCGCATTAAATAATGCTATCAGTCTTATATAGAGCAACAATTTAGTGCGGTTAGTAAGTCTTTCTCCTTATTCTTAATCTGGAATCATTTTTTTTAATTTTGTTTTTTACTTTGAAATTACATGGATTTTTTTTTTACCTCCTTCCAACTTCCACTCTTGGGCCATTCAATCATTCATCACACTGAGCAGGGAATAGGTAATCTTTTTCTTTTCTCTTTTTTTTTTCGCACATTTACGTCTAAGTTTTATATGATGATTGTATCATAACTCATACAAGAAACTTTTTATTATTATTATTTCTTCATATGTTATGTGTGTTTGTATGTATGTACGTGTGTGTGTGTGTATTGACGTAGAAGATATTTAATGCGTTCATTCTTATCGATTTTAATATTCAATAGCAAATTCCTTTATTTGTACTTGCTCACTTCGAACGAACCTGTGTATACTTTGCGCAGTCGGCTGAGGCAATGGAATAAACCGACTGTATCTCTGCAGAAGGATAAAACTCCTTCAACAAATGTCCTGGATATGACGCTAAACAATCTAATGTTGGGGCTCTAGTAATGCTGTAGCTTTGGGAAATGCAGAGTGCCCCTTTATTGTCATCGCTCGCAGGTCCACTCGAGCCCAGAGTGGTATCACGTGATAGGGTCCTATCTATGGGTCAAATAGAACTAAACTATGTGCTTATGCTAAACTGAATAGTTTGAAAAAGAATCGTTTGGACATTCAAACTGCGTACTTATGCTAAACTGATTTTTTCAAATAAAACTGTTTTTAAATTTAACTCGGTGTATTGCCCAGTCACCTGGAGTTATAGAATAAACTGACTGATTTTCCGCAGTGGAGTAAGACCCCCACCACAAGTATCCTGGATATGACATTAAACAATCTGATGGTAAGGCTCCAGAAATGCTGGAGCTTTGGGTAATGCAGAGTACCCCTTTTTGCCATTGTTCCCTGGTCCCATCTGGCCCGGAGAGGTAGCACCTGATAAAGTCCTATGTATGGGTCAGATAGAACTAAACTGTATAAGTAAAATAAAGAGGTGCCCGTGGTGTAATGGTTATCGTCGCAGGAAATGGACACGGCGATACGAGTTCAAATCCTGGACGAGACTGATTGCATTTCACATAGCACTAATACCCTTGGGAAAGGTATGACTCCAATTTCTCTCCCTCCAGCTATGGGTAAATAGTAGGGCAGACTAGGTTCTTCAGCTTTGGTGAGGCAACTAGCCTAGGAGAAGGAAAACTCTGAATTCAAATCTGTTAAACTCCGCTTAAAAAATTGACCTTGTGTCCTATCCAGCCCGAGCGGAGGGGTTGGTAAATATGATAAGTAAAGTAAAGATGGCGACCGTAGTCGAGGTCGACCTGAAGGCTCCCTTTTCAATAACTACAACACCGAGGTGTTGGAGAGGGCGCTACTTCTTTCCCTCGATTGCTCAACTTTACCCTTAATACGTACCTTATATCGCTGAGTGTTAAACGAAGAGGTATCAAGCACCATTTTAAAGTCTTTGGTATGACGCGACCTGGGATTGAGCTCAGGACTCCCGGACCATTGGCGAACACTCTACCACTAGGCCAATGCTATATACTGATACTAAATTAAATTCTTTGAAATAAAACTGTTTTTGACATTGAAACTATGTACTTATGCGGAACTGAATTGTTTGAAATTTTACTGTTTAGACATTTAACTGTGTGTAAAGAAAAATTATACTTATGCTCAACGGAATTGCGGCCATGGAATAGTCGAAATCTTTATATAGGTTCACAGGCTGAAATATTCTCATGATGACATCTCTGCTGTTGGTGACTTTTTGACCATAGGGGTCCAAGCACTGCAACAACGATAAAAGATGAGTATGAGCGACAAAAGGCTCTCTATTGAAATATAAACCTCATTTGGTACCATTCCATAAGAGTATCTTGGTCAGCCTATGAACTTTTCAGCCGACCGTCCTATGTTCCTTGGTAAGGAGACAAGCTAGTTGAATAAAAAAACTTTTTTTTTCAATCACATTCAATAAGACTTGCTTACATGAAGAAAAATGCTACCCAGATAAACCCCCTTAAAAAAAATTTAATGAAATATACTGATAAGGACGGAATGTTTTGTATAGGTAAGAATAACACTGAAATATATAAACAAGATAAAAGATAAAAGATAAAATGAAGTATATAGATTAAAAAACAAAATGTGAAATGTAAGTAAGAATAAGAGACTTAGATATATGAACAAGAATATTGAACAGAATGATATATAAACAATCGCCCATATATTTGTAGATTCCAATAAAAAGTTAACTTGTACCTTAACCAAAGATACCATATTTTATTTCAAGTAGAACAATGAAAACGAATATTAAGTATTATTTGTAACTAGACTCTACAGCATTTAAACTCTGTTAACCAAAATAAAATCAGCACATAATAAAATCGTATAGATATATATGAGGGATCTACTTATTTTTGGATTGATTCTTATGGATAATTTTGTTTATTGCTTTTCTATGCCGTAGATTTTTGTAATAAATAATACCTACAAATATCCGTTTTGTATGTGCGATATTCCTCTAAAAATAATAAAATACCACTATATTTAGTTTTATCTAAACTAAATATAGCGGTATTTTATTATTTTTAATCAATTATTTTATAAAAAATGGTTCGAGTGTTTTATGTACGGTTCTTCATATAAGAACAGAATTATGATATCGTTTAGTTTACTAAACGGCATATCAACGCCTTTTCGCTTATTCAAGTGAAAATCTGATTTATTTACACATATTTGGTTATTAATAATGTGACGAGGAAATATGACACTCTCATACATTCTCCGGGTTATGGGGGAAGGAGGTGCTACTCGGTAGCCGTTAGCTGACTACAGTGGTACCAAGAATAGTAGCAGTGGAAAGAGAGGCCGTCTCTCTTCAACCCTCTCTATTTTTACAAGGTGACACGGGCATGGGAGAATCCCCACTTTCTATTGGCCATGTGTGCATCGGCGGAGAGAGGCAAACCATGATTGGTACTGAGGAAGAAACCGCCAAAAACCGAACACGTGGTAAATTTTCAAACTACGGAAACTAAGCAGTTGTTGTTTATTCGTCGAAGGATGTGACACATAAGCAGTTGCCTTTTGTTCGTTGAAAAACTAAGAACGTAATTTGGGATATGGAAGATACCCAAATTCCAAAGTCATGCCGCACAGAGAACACTAAGAGAAAAGAAAAAAACGAATACCCAAGAAAAGGACTTGTCCACGAGGAAAGAGACAATTATTAATCTTGGTCTTATCTGAAATAAGACGTGTATCCTTCTACCTACGTATTATGGATACCCAATAACGAGTGGAAAAAGGGAAAAGAATAAACTCCACAGAGTCCCAATTAAGTGAACATACACTTTAAGTATATTCGAATTTATATTGCTGCATTCAAGCTGACGTGAATAAAAGGCAAATTACGGGGTGGGGGAGGAATAGCTCCGAAAAGATAGAGAAGAAAAGAGGGAATATTTCCCCAATGATAAACTTGAGATTTGGAGCACGAGCTCTACCATTAAATCCCGAAGCCTGAAGGAAAGTGGAACGTGTCTACCGCTGACGAACAATATTCTCACCTTCCACCATTAACAGAAATTAAATGGGGGACTTCGTCTGGGATACGAATATTTTAAAGTAGGCTCTTCCGAGATACAGAAAGACTTTCTCACTCCTGACTTTTACCTAAATTGTTTCTTTTTCTTTTTCTTTGTTTCTTTCTTTTATTCTATGAAAGAATATTGTTATTAATATTGTTGACCCAAACACGGCAGTTCAGTCATTTTTTTTTTTTTTTTTTGTTACGGAAGCATTGTATGTGTTGAAGACCTCGTATTTGAGGGGGAAAGCTAGCCAGTTAGCTGTGTTGACTTTTAATAATCCACCTGGTGGCTTTAAAATGTGGTTCAGCTTGGGAGTTGGTGATATCTGGAACATTAAATAGCGTTAGCAAACCACAGCCAACGTCTTTGTCCCGCGTTAATTGGTGGACTTGGCGGGACGGACAGCCCCCTGCAAGCCCACTGGGCACATGGTAGCGTTGCAATAATAACTACTTATATTTTCAGCATTCTATTGCAATCTTCCTTTAAATGAATTTTTTATTTGATTATAATAATCATTTGCTTACAGTTTTGGTATCAAATATTCCTGTTTCATGTTAATACTTCATTCATAATCATAGGATTTCAAGTAATTATTTCTAGTATCAATCATTTATCTGCACAAAGTTCTATGGTTTCAAGATTTATTATCTAATATTGATAATTTACAAAGTATTATATGTTTTCAAATAACTAATATTAGTTTACAATAATACATTAGTTTACTATTAAACCTTCAAGTAATTATTCTTATTAGAAATAATTTGAACGCAGCTATATAGTATCAAGTATCTATATCTAATATTTATAGCTTTAAATAAATCTATTTGACTCATAGGCGGGACACTACCCCATTGAGGCAGACTGACCTTGGAGTAACGAAAATGAAGGAGGAGTCCACATTCTCTAGGGATCCAAAACACTGGGAACTATTTAGTGTAATATACACGACAAAACTTTTTATGGGTATGAGGGTGTTTACCTCTCCACGGAGGATACAGTCGATGTATTCTAAGCCCAACAGACAAATGGAACAGATTTATGGCGAAAGATAAGAACAACAATATAATAATATACATAAGAAGCGTATAATAGAACATAAAGATTATTTACATAGGAACAGAAGACAGATAAAAAAAAAAGAATGCAATCGACAGTTTTTTTAAGTACCAAGATCGATAAATTTTCAAATGTATGCATGGATCACGAGCCATCCACCAAAACTATTGATGTTTTTGTCCCCTCTGCAACAGGCACACCAACCGGGATGAATTCAATGGATACTGATGCACCATCTTTGACGTCCTATGATCTGCAAATGCGGTTAGTTCTTTTTGGGTTTATGCCCAGTCAGAATATGAAATCTTTGCCAAAAATGTCTCCGTTTCCTTCATACAAAAATAAGATATCCAAGAAAGTTGGTAACGAGAAGTATAAAAGCGTTGTTTTAACATAATAATAACAGTATTTGAATAAGGGTTTGGATGATACATGAATAAGTACGTCGTGTATATATATATATATATATGTGTGTGTGTGGGTGTGTGTGTGTTTTGTACAGGGTGTTTTAAAATTTTCTATGGGAGTTCCTATTATGATTTTGAAGTCTCTACCTATTTACCATCCATGTCAACCCATTATTGGAAACTTCCAATCTTGGGATGGTAAACTTGTGTAAACTGTTGGAAAATATATCATAAATGTATTTCCTCAGGGGTGTTCATATTTTTTGTATATGGTGAAATGGTAGATTTTGGTGAATCTGACAAGATGTTAAAAATGAGTGGAAAGACACTTACAACGGGTTTAGTAGTAATATTTCATTCTTTATTCCAGAATTTCTTCAGACTAAAAATTTTTTTAGTTTTTCTACATTTAAGCAATTGAGGAAATAGATAAAATAAGGGAGAAAGTAAAGGTATAAAAGGGGGAAGCAGAGGGTCTAAAGAAAAGAGACAGATAAAGGAAGAAATAGAGAGGGAGGTACATGTGAATTTAAGTGATGGTGGTAGGGGTTATGGGTTTTGACTGTAACTGTCTGGGTATAGAACAGAGCTTGGTGGAGTCAAATGGATAAACTTTCATCAGAGATTTTTGATCAAATGGAAGTGGAATTAATTTTAGTGAGAAAAAAGAAAGAGAGAAAGAAGGGGAAGAGATGGAGAAGAGGATTTCAGGCATATTCCGTTTCATCAAAAACATTGACCATAATGGAGTGTCTAAGTGGAAAGGAAGAAAGGAAAAGGAAAAGGAAATAATCTTTAATAGTACGGTTGCATTGTGGGAAAAATGTCTTGATTTGTTGAAAATTTTGTTTGCTAAAGTTTTTTATCCATTCTCTATTCTAATATTGTTTTCGTGTAACATAATGTCTGCCAAGTAGAGTGAATCTGATAGAACCCAGAACTTTCTTTTACGTTGTTTAGTTTTGGAAATGACTGCAGATTCGAATAATCGGTTGGATTTTATTCCAAAATGTTTAACTTTTAAGCCCTACACTTAAAACCTCATCTACCTCCCTCTCTATTTCTTCCTTTATCTGCCTCTTTTCTTTATACCCTCTGTTTCCTCCTTTTATACCTTTATTTTCTCGTTTATTTTATCTATTTCCTTAATTGCTTTAATGTAGAAAAACTGTCTGTAGAAATTCTTGAATAAAAAATGAAATATTACTACTAAACTCGTAGTAAATGTTTGATTTATCCATCTTTCCACTTATTTTTATCATATACATATAAACATATATAATGAAGGAGTGAACGTGTATGTAGCATAATCTCGCGAGATTCGCCAAAAAATAGACGAAGTCGTTTTTATTAGAATGAGGTGTCTTTTTTCTGTCTTTACTGAAAGAGATAATCACCTGTTTAACACATCTAGTAAAGAAGCTTGAATGGTAGGTATGACATTGAGCTGTAGCCGGCATGCCATTTCTGTTTCCATCATGACGTGGCATGTTTTTTTCGTGAGCATTTCGGGGCAAATCGACACAGAAGAGCACTTAACTGGAAAAGCATATTGTTGAAGGCTTAAGTCTTTAAAACTTGGCGGCAAACAACAAACAAACGTTTCAGGAGTTTATAATTCATGAAAGAAAGTATCTGGATGATATAATTTTTGAAATAAAGTGATGACAATAGCTAAACAAAATGGCAAATATTGTTTACGTTTGCATATATGTACATATAAGAACGTTAAAGAAAACATACACTGTAAACAGTATCGACCGTTTTTACGTTCCAAGCCCGAGAGATCATTCTGACGGACTTCATATATATATTCACATATATATATATATATATATATATGAATATATTTGCAAATTTATTTTCACACACATACATATATATAGGTGTGTATGTATGTGTGTGTGTGTGCCCATGCCTATGGTGTAATCGACACGTCATAGGAAATGGACTCGGTGACGCGAGTTCAAATCCTGGACGTGGCTGATTGCATTTCACATAGCACGAATATTCTCATGTGAGTGGCCAAGTTCTGGAGCGTATATTTGTATGTATGTAAATATGTATGAATGCGTGCAAACTTAATTTATTGTTTATGCCTCACTCTTTCCCTCTCTCTCTCTCTCTCTCTCTCTCTCTCTCTCTCTCTCTGTGTGTGTGTGTGGAAACCAGTCAATTGGTGCCTAGTAATAAAAACAATAATAAAATTTCACGCAACTTTGATATATCATTTCCTTGGTTTTATAACTTTTGGGTAAAAACACATCGACCATATCGCGACTCCAACATTTTATTGACAAATTTCTTCTTACAACAAATAGCACTTAATGGCCTTATTAACCAGTAAACAGAGTCCACAAAGCAGTTTCGAGTCCTGAATGAATTAGATAAAGAATTAAAATGTTCAAAAAAATAACGTTTTTGACGTTTACTGATATTCCAAAAAGTTAATCCAATTTAAACCTGCAATCATTTTACAGGATTAGTTTTAAAAGATAGATATTAAATATTCTTCACTCTACAGCAGTGTGCAAAGATAACCGGTCCAGGAAGAGAGTGTTGATCGGAATATCTGTAACACGCTTTGCCCTATTCTTCTGTTTTCATCATAAAGTGTGGCTGGTTCTGGCCAAGCTTTCTCTACTATATAGAACTATATAAAAAATCACTTGCCTATGTATTTACCCCACAATTCCAACAAGAATCATCAGTATATACAGTCATACTCGGCCCGACGTCATTAATTGTCACATAACCTGCTTTTTGACGTAAACTGAACATAATACTTTTAAAATTCTTCAAGATGAGAACGCATACCGTAAAACAAGCGTAAATAAGTCACGAGAAATTAGAACTATCACTAAATATTAAACAATACTAAAAACACAATTTAGTCATATTTTTTAAAGAATGATGAACGAAGCGAAACTATTTAATGTCGTAAATTTGTTCACAATTCTTCGATGAAAATATTTTATTGTACTGTATATATTTTTTGTGTGTTTTTTCTGTATTAAATTCTATTTAGCTTCTTTCATTATGTGCTTTTAATTTCGACATATCTTAAATATTTTAAGGAGAAATTCATTCATTTCACGTCTTTTTATTATAACGTAGTTAACGTTGCTGAGTGATATCATGTTGGACGCAGTGACATTTGCTGAACTGAAATTTAGTCTAGAAGAGTGGCGAAAGGCGAATTTTATGACGGCTGGAATGACGAAAAGCGAGGTATTACTGAATTCAAAACTTGTATGGTAAATCATTTCTTTGAATTTTGATAGAGACATCATAATGGTAGTGAAAATTACTGATTTATTTATATACTTTTAAAAATGTAACCAATAAAAAGAAGAAAATAAAACCAGTTTTGATAGCAAAACTGAGCCAGGACAGAAAACTATACTGTTCTATACTCTTTATTTTTTGTTATTCGATTTATTGAAAGCTCTTTTCAATTAAATGACAATGTGTTCTCCATTATCTCGTGTGAAAGTTGCAAACTTTCCGTTTTGCTAATACTCGTGTATTTCTGGAATTTCCTGGTAAACGATTTCTAAAAGGCACTACTATCTTTCCAGATTTACACAGATATCTTCAATGCGTGAATTATCCAGCAGGTATAGCGACGTCCTGTGCTGTTTTCTTCTATATTTTTTCTCTTTCTCCCGCGCCATTATAAGGACTTTTATAACATCTTCGACTCAATAGAGCGGCATGGGAGGACGGCTGATGTTAGAGCAATGAATGCGACTCCAAAATACGCAGTACAAAATCAATAAGCATAATGTAACCGCTAACCACCTACCACTATTCTCTCTCTCTCTCTCTCTCTCTCTCTCTCTCTCTCTCTCTCTCGTCTAAATTCTCTGACATGCTGTGTGAAAGAACACTATCATATTCTAGTATACTGATTTGCATATATTCTGACACATACTTATTCAAATCTATGGAATATGAGTCTTATGCAACAACAATTTACATATATATATATATATATATATATATACATGTGTGTGTATATATATATATATGTATGTGTGTGTGTGTGTGTTTATAAACACACACACACACACACACTGAAATTTATTCATAGTTTCAATACTAAGCAGGAATATTTTTCTTTTTTTTCTTTTTCTAGTTGCGTTTAGGAACAGATCTATCACAATATCAAAAGTCGCGTAGTGACAACCTCGTACGTGCACACAGATATGAAGGTGACTTTCATAAGATACAATGTCCTGAGTATGATACGAAATGCCATCCGGTGGTGAGGCTCTAGTTATGGAACTCTAGCAAGTGCAGAGTTACCCAACATTACTCTCAGGTCCAATCTGACCAAAATTAGAAGTATCTGTCAAGATCACATCTGTGGATCAAACAGGTTGATTTGTGAACTATTTTGAGCCACTTTCTTCATCATCTCTTTAAACAGTGATATTGTAAGTAAGTGATCACTATCGGATAATGATACTGAACTACAGCTTGAAAATTATTCGATAAGAATAGTTAAGTAGTTTTACATTTGTTAGTAAACAATATTAGTATTAATCTGGAAGTTTCTTTAAACCATATAAGTATAAGCGAATTACTTGTATTAAAAATAGGTACTTGAAGCTATAATTTCTAAAATTTGACTATTATCATTATTATTATTATTATTAAACAGGTATAGTTATGTTGGCTGATTCGTTGGTTGGTTGTGCTAAACGGCATATCAATCATTGTGGATTATTTAATGCCAAATCCTGTTTGTGCATGATTTTTAAATGAATGGTTTGTAACAAATATTGTTAAAACAAACAGAGCTAATTTGTTTGCACAGTTAAATGGTTTCAAGTATTGATATGTCATACTAATAGTTCAATTTCACATCTATCATTTGCTTGCACACAGTTAAATGGTTCCAAGTATTGTAAATGGTTAAATAGTTCTTTCGATCCATAGATGGGACTCTAACTGGTACTACCACTCTGGTTAAGAGTGGACCTGGAAGTAATAGCAGTGAAGGGGTACTCTAAATTCCCCTAAGTTCCAGGACTGTAACCGCATAGTATCATAACTAGGACGCTCGTTGGTTTGGGGGTATTACCTCTCTGTAGATATCCAATCAGCGTATTCTACAGCCCCAGCCGACTGGGCTTAGGAATAGTTACTTAAAACCATTTTTTGCTTGCAAAAAATGTCTGGCGTCCATAATAATCCAAGAAAAGATAAAATATCAAACTATCTAAACGAAATCAATTTTTATCAGACAAAACGACATCCCAATACACAGTCAGATTTTTTATCAGACACCTTTGAGAATTTAAAACGAGGTTGGATAAAAAAAATTAGCAAATAAAAGTTTTTTGGTTTTTTTATTCATTTAAAATTCTAAAATCTAAAAGTAGATGTTATACAGTTTTGCAAGTCACATAACAAAGTGATGATGTTTATACGTCTAGATAAGTCAATGCAAATTCAAAAACATATATATTGAGGCAGTGTTATTACTTTTAAAGAAAAGGTTGTTTTCTCATCACAAGATTGTACAAGTACAGTCCTTTCTATACACACCAAATTTAATTTGGTGCGACTTTTCCTTGTTTCCTAAACTGAAAATTCATTTCGAAGATAAGATTTGAAGATATAGATGACATCAAAAAAAAAAAAAAATACAGCAATGCAACTTTAGACCATATAAAAATTATTATTATTAAAATAGATATAAGTATTTGTGGTCTTTCGACCGATCGAATGCTCACAGGAATTAGAGTGTTGAATGCCATGGAGACAATTTTGGAGAAAGTTTTTCCTTGACTGTTCATTTCTGTAAATAAACAAAATGTATATGAATTTCTGTAAATATACAAAGTTTTTACAAATAGTGGCCATACGAACTCTGTCAAAGCTCAGGACGAGTTTGTTTTTCACTTCACGAATCCATTTGTTCTCTCCCCTCCTCTCAACTACAGGTAATTCGACGGGAAGGCTGGGTTTTTCAGCCTTGGCTAGGTAACCACTCTAAAAGACTGAAAACTCTACTAAAGAATTGATCTTGTGTCTCATCCTGCTCATGGTGGAGGGATATGATAAATAATGTTGAATAAAAAAAGTTAGAATGCATTTAGTATTAAATATTTTTAATACACTCTTTAAATTGTACATAATTTAAATCTTTTTGTTGTCTGTGTTTTTCCTCGTTCAGTCATCTGATTGGTGCTATTTCTTCTATCTATAAATGGGTATATACCGGCCCAATTTCATGTTTCCTTTCAATTGCCGCTTGCTGGATCTGTCTTTTAATTGTAGACCAAGTAGAGCAGACTGAACTCTTTAGAATTGGATCAGCAACCTGTGGGGTGTGGTTCAGAAAACCTGTGTTGTTCGGAAAATCGGTAATTAGCAAAAAACTCTCACTGATACAAATAAAATAATTTAGTTTAATGTTCGTCATACAAGTAAGCAATCTAAGAGAAAGGAAGGATACGTACGTGTGAATAGATAGATTGTGGTGTAATGGTTATCGTGGTAGGAAATGGACACGGCGACACGAGTTCAAATCCTGGGCGAGACTGATTGCATTTCACATAGCACTAATACCCTTGGGAAAGGTATGAATCCCATAATTCTCCCTCCATCTATGGGTAAATAGTAGGGCAGACTAGCTTCTTCAGCCTCGGTGAGGCAACTAATCTAAGAGAAGGAAAACTCTGAATTCAAATTCCGCTTAAAAATTGACCTTGTATCATATCCTGCCCGAGCGGAGGGGTTGAAAAATTGGGTTAATAGATAGATTAATGATTATTGTTTAAGCCTTAGAATACTGAGGCCCTAACCTCATAACAATAGTGATGTAGAAATGGGTATTACCCAGCTGGAATACAGGCTGTTCGGGTATGTGATCCAAGATAGTGGCACAAATACTGGCCATACGAACTGTCATAGCTTAGATATAAGGTTATATCTGATAAGCAGTCGGGTCTCTTGTCAAGTGCAATACAGGAAATAGGTCTTTGCCGGATCGAATACATTCCGTTCGGCTATAAATGCTTCTAAATTGTGGGCACTCGGGTTCGAAGGATTAATGCTGAGATATTCTTTTTGTTCCATTCGATCTTAATATCTGCATTTTTTGGTCAAAATAATGTAGTTTTAATATTGTCATTCATCAAGCTATATCAAGACTGTGAAACCGGTCCTCCAGATACTGAAACTGGTCTGATACATCGCAAACAAGAATCGTTCATTTAACAAGTGAAAATGGTCCTTTACAAATTTAGTCCATACATTTCGTTCTATATATACATATATATATATATATATATATATATATATATATATATGTGTGCGTGTGTGTGTGTGTGTGTGTGTGTGTGTGTGTGTGTGTGTTACTTTAAACAAATACAAAACAATATCGTAGAACGAATAAAACTATATTACAATAAAATCATTAAAAAGAAAACGAATAAAATCACTCAACATTTAACTTGAAGTTTCAGACGTTCTTATATCTTAAGTGAATTGCTGATCACCAACACTTTCTAATTGAAGAAATTGTAAAACTTTTGAGGTTGCTTACTTAATTCGTCTCCCTTTTAATATATATATATATATATACATATATATATATATATATATATATATATATATAATCATATTGGATTATTTTATTTTCATTACACATCGTTCACACGTTTCTCCTTTTCTTTCGTTTCTAAAATCTTTCTTTTTTTTTCCTTTGTTTATTTAATCCATTATTCATAAAATAAGAGCAACATCATTTTATTGTTATTGAAATATTAATAGTAACTCGGAAATAATTCAAAATATTAAAGAATACATACTTAATGACTGCACGAATTTCAACAGTAACATTCCGAGATAAAACGTTATCATTTGTTATTTATATATTTTTAAATTTGAATTTATGACAACACATATACGTCGGCGACCTTAGTTGAGGGTGACCCGAAGGCTCCCTTTTCAATATCTACTACACCGAGGTGTAGGGGAAGGTGCTACTCCTTTCCCTGGATTGCTCCCCTTTACCTTTGATCCTTACCTTGTAATGTTGAGTGTTAAGGCGTCATTAATTACCAATTTTTTTAGTCTTTGCTATGACTCGACCAGGGATTGAACCTCAGTCTCCCGGACCATTGGCAAAATCTTATAATTGTTCAATTTTGATACACACTAACTTGAATAGCAGAACTGAAGATTAAGTTCTGTGAAGTAAAT